>JAEBDU010013267.1:4773656-4944876 GCA_016802625.1 Heliconius numata | reverse complement strand
CCTAAACCTAAACCTAAACCTAAACCTAAACCTAAACCTAAACCTAAACGAAAACGAAAACAAAAAACAGATTTCAATATAACATGAAAATTATACTTATTAAATAAATATATAATAAACAAAAAATTTATGACAACTTCGATTAAAACATTTGTTGAGCTTAATTACAAAAAAAAGATTTATTTATTAAATTTCATTTATAGTTTTTTAATATATTTTTTTATTGTAATAAAATTATTAAAGAATTTCGTATTAATTTTTATAATTTTTGATTTATTGCCATCTATTAGTATTATTTGGAAGTTTTTAGTATCTGTTCAAGTATAATTCTGCGAGAACGATATTGCAAACAGTTCAGTTTTTATATACAAGATGGCGCATTGGAGATACTTAGTTTATTTTAAGCAATATGATTAAAGTTGACAGCTGTCAAACACCGGTGTTTTATTCGATGATGTCTTTAGTAAATAATTAGAGATAAATAGTGCATATCAATCATTTTTCTCTTATTATTTTAGTTTGTTAGTGAAAGTTAAACAAGATTTATTGTTTTAAATATATTTTAATTCCATTATATGAAAAATTTAAGACTATCACCTCTTAAATTATTATTGAAGTGAAGCTTAAAGTTAAGTGTACTTAGTGCATTGTTTAAGTATGTTAAAATATTCTATACAAATAAAAATCTTTTGAACAATTCTAAACCTAAGTAATACTCCATACACTTAATAATCTCTCTTACTGAAGACAACATAAGTGGTATGTACTACTAGTATTATAATAAACATGTATTTCTTTTTTATTTTAACTGTATAGAATATAGATACTTCTATAAGATTAGAGTTAGTAATCATTGTATATTTTAAAGAAAATAAAATTCATAAAGTTTACTTATGATAAAAATCATAATAATTTTGTACATTTTTAGAGTATTCACTGATGAGGTCAGATTTATTAGATTTACAGCATTCTCAGCATGATAGGACATTATCCAGGTATTTAAATGCTTAAAATAATCTCGTAATGTTTCCTGCAAGGTAAAAGTAACTTTATTAATATCTCTTTGTCTGTTATTCATAAACTATCAAAAATATTTATTTTACATTGAAGTTAGTCCATTAGAATCATATTAATGTAATTATAAAGATTGCCTGCCTTCTCAACATTATGGCTAAAATATATATAGCTATATGAAAATAGGTTTATATTGTTTAGTGTAGAATGTTTACATTATTATAAAAAAAACTAAAATAGGAAATGACAAGTTTTAAATTATATTAAATATTTCTTTTTTTTCCTATTATTTAGGCTTCATCCCGGGAATCATTGTTACAATAATAAGAAGAAAGTAATAATAAGAAGATTATTCAACATTTGCTCGATTTAAATATTTACTTTATTTTGAGATGCTATATTAAATAATAATATTATTAAATAATTCCTTTAATAATTTTGAATACTATAAAGATGATGTACTTTGTCATTACCCAAGTTTTAATATTGTTTTGTATATTATTGTAAAAATCTTTGTTTTATTTACTTAATAAGAAACATTCAGATTTATCAAACTTAATGTTTATTAGTAAAAATTACTTTGAATTTATTTTGTTTTAAAATGTAATAGTATTTTTAAAACATAAACATTGTACAATTTTTAGAAATAAAGCCTCAAAACTGTCGGTCTTTTATTTACCTACGACACTACGTCATACGTCACTACGTCGAACAAATGTCAAACAAGTGGCGACATCTGTAGAACTCTATAGTCTCTGGATATTGTCTCTATTGAGATAGGTTATTGAAAGATTAAATAAAAAGTATGCTGCTTGATAGCTACGCACGCGCACACTCCGTAGAAAATACAATTATATTTATTTAACTGGTGAATTATTTTACGTTAATTTAATAGGATCTTTGACCGCAGTTGGTTTAAATAAAATTAAAAAAATTGGTAAAAAATAATAATTTAGTTTAAATATAATTGCTTAAAATAAAAGTAAATATGCGGTTATAGGATTTTTATAAAAAAAAATTCGGATACTCTATGTGTCACGATTTATTTTGCAACAATTATATTTACATTTCTGAAATAATTATTTATTCAAATAATTATTAAACAACTAAAGGGAATTATCTCAGATTCTCAAGGATTAATCAGGCAGAGTGATGGGAGGAGGATCGCTATCCTCCTCTTTCGGTCGCCGTTGACAGCCTTAAAAGTGCCAGCCAGTAATTAGAGTCGTCCTCATATATCATCTATGGTCGTATATATATAAGTATGTAAGCTTTGTTTGTTGTGTACGTGGATTAATGTACCAGTATGTGTGCTCTGCCTAACATATATAATGTGGCACTTAAAAACAATGGCACTGGCTGGAGATAAAGCCTGCTTGTCAAGTTATTTAATTTTATTTTTTCATTGCCTGAAACTTAAAAATATTGGAAGTAAAAACCTTTAATTGTCGATTTTTCTATTTTAGGTTTGTAGATAATAATTGTAAATATTAAATTGTTGCTTATTAAAATGCTTAATTTAATAACATAAAATATTTCTATTTTAGATAAATACAATTGTGTGTTATTTACTCCGGTATCATCCAACATATTACATATATTCTCAGAAAGATGGCGCCACGCGCAACAAACGTGCGTGTTTAAGCTTCGTAAAGAAAACTATGAATACGATACTTACAATGCCGGAATCCTTCGTAATTTTTTTTTTTGTAATTTCTAATTTATCTATTATTAAAATATGAAGTATTTACAGTTCAGTGTAGTTGTTAATTTATGACATTTCGTGTTATGAATAACAAACAATATTATATAGGTACTGTAGTGTTTGTATCTATTAAATAGATATGTAGCATTGTCTCATGTACACTAGTAGAGGGGGGGACGCGGTGCAGGGCGGACGTGCGCCTGCGCTGCTGCCGGACTGGTGTAGTGGTGAACTAGTGATAGTGATCTCAGTGTTGTTTAAGTGTCTGTAGTGTCTGTGGGCCCATACACTACAGGTACAAACATGAAAAAGGGTTAGTAATTAAGTATCTTAGAACTATGGTATTATTCTTTGATTATTTTCGGAGCCAACATGAGACATCACTTCGCCTCAGTGGCGTAGCTAGGGTATTTGCTGCCCGGTGCGGCTTCGGGGACTTGATGCCCCTTTCCTGTTGATGAGTTCTAAAAAAAAAAAAGGTGATCATCGACGATGAGTAATCGTGTTGACTTCAAAAACGTGATCATCAACGTTGAGTTCTAAAAAAAAAAACGTGATCGTCGACGTTGAGTTCTAAAAAAAACAAAGTGATCGTCGACTTTGATGCCCTTTTCCTTTTGATGCCCGGTGCGACCGCACCGCTCGCACCCCCCTAGCTACGCCACTGCTTCGCCTATGTCATGTTGTGTGAAGATGGAGAACATCTTAAAATTAATTATTTACTAACAATAAACTTATTTCATTTGAAAATTATTTTTAAAGAATTTTTACCAGTAATTTTTTTTTTGATTTATTGAGGTAAACTAACAATATCACAATAACATCATTTATATATAATATAATTTATACATATAATAATTGTGAAATCCACATCATTTACCATAGATATAATAAATAAGTTTTAAAAGTTGAGAGTCGATTGTACATTATAATTCTGTACAATTTATTAAGTGTCATCATACAGTTCCTCAAATAGCAATCTTTTGTAAACGCTTACAATATTTGCAAAAATGTCGATATGGCTAAAGTTGCTGTTGTAGGAAGTTAATGTGTGCTGAAGCAGGTGCACGTAGGCCTGCATTAGTACGAGTCGAGACAGGCCCGCCTATATGATCTAGTAGGCACTCCATAGCTTATACTATTCACAATATCAGAGCAATCGTATCTGTTATGGACTTTAACTCTAAAAGATTATATTTCTGCAGCAATTGATAGTATGGTTTATAATTACGACAGGATTTATAGTGCATGCAACGCAAAAACTTCTTTTGCACTCTCTCCAGGCAGTCTGAGTACTTGTTATATAACGGATCCCAAATACACACACCATGCTCCAATTGTGAACGGATCAAGGTCTTATAGAGATGTAGGTATGTATTTGGACGGACGAAGTCATTACTAGCTCGCATAACAAACCCATACCATCTTGTAGGCCTTACTACATATGTTATCAACATGTGCATCCAGTGTCAGCTTAGTATCTAATGTAACTCCAAGGTCTACTAAGGTTATGACCACCTATGGAATAATGATAGGTACTAGACGCTTGTTTTCTAGTAAAGGTAATAATTTAACACTTGTCAAAACTTAGCTGTAGTTTGTTAGCAATGCAGTAATTATTAAATCTATTCGGGTCCTCCTGAAAATCCAGATGGTCATTAAAATTAGTTATTGAGCGGAAAATTTTTAGGTCATCTGCATATAGCAAAAAGTAATAATAATTTTAGGATTTTTTAGGAAATTAGGATTTCGTTAATTTAACAATTCTACTACTATTTTGTTTGTTCGTTCCAGTTACTGAAGTATTTTTTCTAATAATAAAATTTTTGTGTACTTATTATTCTTTTTCAATTTATTTTATTTATTATATTTTCTTACTTATACTCTTTCACTTTACGCCAAATTTTCCATGCGTGAATGATGAGTGGCAGAATTTAACGCCGCGCTTTTGTCTTATTGCCAGAGCGAAACTAAAGCATTATTAAGCTCTATTTCTAGTTCTAGGGAGGGTAGGCTGCTGTCCTGTTGTCAACATTGACTATGGTGATAAAAGTGAAATTAAATATATAATTAATAGTTAAAACAGCAATATCATAATTAAAACAAGTGTTAAAAACCCTAATTCATAAGTGAAATGTGAAGATGACAATCAAATCAGTGTAAAAACTACGAAAATCATCAAATTATATTGTCGAGTACAAGTGTTGAAATAAAAGAATATAAACATAATAAACGAACAATACATAAAAATAACCGACTAATAGTGAATTATTTACAGTGGAAACTAAAACCGAGTGATAAAAGTGAAAAAACTATAAATATATAACTTATAAATTCGCAAAGTCATTCAACCACCAAAGAATTTTAATTAAAAACTGAAAATAGTGACATCTAGCGGTTAATAAGAGAACTTTGTTGGATATATCGAAAAAATTGATCTGGTTTCCGCTACTCACATATAGAGGACGTTGTTACAAATAAAAAACACTTCACGAAAGGAAAAAAAGAGGGCACCACCTGCTGCATTATAAGTTTACTTAAGAATTTGCGTAATTAATATTAACAAAGATGGAGGAAATGAAATCGCTTCTATTAGAAATAAGAAATGAACAAAAAACCCAAAAAATTGCTATGAAGGAACTGCGAGAAGAAATTTTAGAAAAAATTGAATCAGAAATTTTAGAAAAAATGTAAAGCTTCAGGAATTGACTGTAAAACAGGAAGAGCTAGAAGAAAAAATACAAAAACAAGAAAGAACTATAGAGAGAATGGACAAATGTCTAAAGAAGAGAATTTTAATAATTTTCGGTATAGAAGAATGTGAAAATTTTGAACTTCAAAAGAAGATATTAAATATTATAAATGATGAATTTCAGGTAAAATGTGAGGACACAGAGATACAACAAATATATAGAATCGGGAAAAAAGGCAAAAACCCTAGACCAGTAGTACTTTCCTTGACAACTTTCAGCAAAAAACTAATTATTTTGAGGGAATCAAAAACATACCAAACTACACACTATGTTAAAGAAGACTTTCCCATTAACGTACTTATAAAAAGAAAAGAACTACAAGAAATAGCTAGATCTGAAAGAGAAAAGGGGAGGAAAGTTGTGATAAGGTATGATAAACTAGTATACTTAGATAAAAAAAGAGAGGCGACAATACCGGCTGCATCTTCTTATTATGGCAACTTGTCTGAAAATAAACAACAAAACAATAACACCAATAGGCAAAAGCGCAATATGTCCACTTCACCTGAAATTGCAAAGAATGATAAAGGCGAGAATAGCAAAAATATACCGAAAAAGAACAAATTCAACATGATAGACTATGTAACTCAATCAAATAAGTAGCAATCAGCGGCCCCTCCGGCTCGTTTTCCAATACGGCTTGTCACCGAGGAAAACTACGACTACAACCCTCCAGCACCGAACTCTCCATGTAAAACCAAACATATTTCAGAAACAGATAACTCTACAAAAACGAATCAAAACTTATATATTTCTACCTATAATGTGAAATCTCTTAAAGGGGAAACGAGAATGATCGAACTAAAGAATGCCTTAAAAAATCTCAAATGGGACGTCATTGGATTATCCGAGGTCAGACGAAACGGATCAAAAATAGAAGAACATGACTGGTGTATTTTTTATCACTTTGGTGAGACATGCTCTACAACACAAAAATGACAAAACTGAATCTGAAAAAGGGGAATTAAAGGAGTTATACAGATTAGTATCAAGAAACATACAAGACGAATACGACACATACAAGCTAAATAAATATAAACAATGCATAGAGTCAACAGGTGGCATAAAAAGAGTCGATAAGAAACTTCATAACTGTCAAAATTGGCTACCCAAACTGAAAACACAACAAAAAACATCTAAAAATCGGCATGACTTAATCCTTATTGCCACAAAATTCTACAAAGAACTCTATGATGAGAAACAAATAATTAACAGCTGTTACACAGCACCACATTTGTTACATAATACAGAAGAATCGGTAGAATAATTTTCAAATAAAGAAATAAGCTTAGCAATAAAAAACCTAAATAACCAAAAAAGCCCAGGACCTGATTTTATTACAAATGAGGCAATGAAAGGCGCCGGAAATCTTATAATCGGAGTCTTAGCCAACTTGTTCAATGAAATACTGAAATACAAGACTGTTCCAAAACAATGGTGTGAATCTGAACATCATCTTCAGTATCAAATTATAGGCCCATTAGTTTGATGACGAACTTATATAAACTCTTTGCACAATGCTTACTAAGAAGGATAGGCCCAAAAATAGATGAAAAACAACCTATAGAACAAGCCGGTTTCAGACCAACATTCTCAACGATAGACCACATGCATGTAGTATGCCAAATTATCGAAAAACACAGAGGGTTCAATAAACCCTTATACCTTGCATTTATTGACTATAAAAAGGCTTTCGACACTATATCTCACAAAGCGATTATGGAAGCTCTTAAATATCATGAGATTGGCAACACCTACATAAACATCATCATGCATATATACAGCAAGTGCAGTAGTAGAGTGAAGCTGGAAAGAAAAGGCCCGTTCTTTAAAATATGCAGAGGCACGAGACAGGGCGACCCAATGTCCCCTAAAATATTCATCGCCGTGTTAGAGCTAATACTCCATGACATTAACTGGAAAACCAAAGGTATTAGACTAGGAGACAAATATCTAAGCCACTTAAGATTTGCTGACGACATTATACTTCTATCGAACAGCGCCAATGAAATCCAAGTTATGATGACAGCTCTACATCGATGTAGTGAAAGAGCAGGATTAGAAATAAATTTTGATAAGACAAAAATTCTGACGAACTCTACGAAGACCAATATAAAAATAAATAACCAGCAAATAGAATACGTAAAAGAATACATATACCTAGGCAAATTAATAACATTTAGTGATATAGACACAGAAGAAATGGATAGGAGAATCACTTTGACGTGGAAGCGATACTGGTCCCTAAAATACTTATTTAAATCAAAAATGCCTATTACACTTAAAAGAAGACTGATGGACTCCTGTATTCTTCCTACTCTCGTCTATGGCTGCCAGACGTGGTCCCTGACGGAAGCAAACGCAAAAAAGATCTCAGTATGTCAAAGGGCTATGGAGAGGAGCTTACTGAAAATAAGACTAAAGGATAAAATAAGAAACGAAGAAGTAAGAAGACGAACGAAAGTGAAAGACGCTATAGATCATGTCGGGCGCCCCGTCAAGCGCTGGTCGGACGATATCCGCGCTGTTGCTGGATCTAAGTGGCTCTCACTAGCACTAAACAGGAGGCCTTCACCCGCACGGGGGTTCCTACATAAGACTTAACATATTTACTAACACTTTTAACTTTTAATTACTAACATTGTTTGTTTACTTTATATTAACGCATAAATTAACTACTTGTAGGAGAAAGGAACAAATAAAGGCTTTTTATTTTTATTTTATTTATTTACTTATACTCTTGGAAACTGAAATTTATTTAATAATTCAAATTCAAAATATTCTTTATTCAAATAAACTATAAAAGCACTTTTGAATCGTCGAATGTACATGTGAACAAAAAGCTACCACCGGTTCGGAAGGCAGTTCTGCTGAGAAGAGCCGGCAAGAAACTCAACAGTTGCTCTTTTCAAAGTCAATGGCATATTTTACTATTACATTAGCTGGCAGCTGTCCTGCCTGACATTCAATAGACATTAATTCCATACATGTTTATCCTCTAAATATTCTTGAACAGTGTAATAAGCTTTACTTGTTAGAATTTTTTTTACAGATATTTTAAATTTTGGTAGTGGCAAACTAAGAATACACTGCGGAATTTTATTATATACACGTATACTCAGACCCATAAAAGATTTATTAACTTTTTGGAGGCGAAAACTTGGTGTAACAAGCTTATCTTTATTTCTCGTTCCTATCTTATGACTGTCGCTATTTTTTCTATGACAATGTATATTTTGTCGGACAAAGATAATATTATAGTATATAAATTGGGAAGCAACTGTAATAATACCTGCATCTTTGAAAACATCTCGCAGAGAATCTCGAGCTCTTAAATTATAAATATATCTCACGGCTCTTTTTTGGAGAATAAATATTGAATTGATATCTGAAGCACTGCCCCATAGCAGCATTCCATAAGATAAAATACTATGAAAGTAGCTAAAGTAGACTAGTCGGGCAGTGTCAACGTCCGTCATTTGTCTTACTTTCTTAATTGCGAACGCGGCAGAGCTGAGTTTATCTGCAAGTGCTTCCAGATGAGCGTTCCACTGGAGTTTGGAATAATAAAAGGCAAAGCCGCGCGGGTCCGCTAGTCTTTTATAAACAAGTCACAATAGGGCATTTTTTGACAAAAAATAAATAAAAAATTCAAAGTGTTATTTCACTGCCTTTATCTGACATGGACATAAAGCGTAACTTACGCGCGAAAGTTGTTAATCTATAAATTTAAACAAAGATTCAACTTTGGGCACTTTTTCTTTCATTTGAAGTTTCAACTCAGGATCGATTTTGGCAGCTTGCGCTTGCTGGGCGCCGTCAGTTCTAATGGTCTCCTGGTTGGCGGTCAAGTCTGTCACGTCCGCGTACCGATTTAGTCGAACTTTCTGCGATCCCGGGACGGAATTGATCTGATTTATGGTCGATAGAGTTTTCATAAAGTTATTATACCGATTGTGATAATCCTCTTGTCCTTTGATGGTTTTGCCAAACTTTTCTATGTATTCTTTATACAGTTGTGGTCCATCCCGGAGGTCGAAAACTAAAGCGTTCAAATCTTGCCCGTAAATCTTAGAATATGAAAAATAATTAAACATTATATATACTATAATCTTTGTTATTGACATTTTGAAAGAACTAAAATGTAATTTAATTCCGATATTTTTTTATTTAGGGTTTAGCTATGTGTGTGTTCCACATCCAATTGCATTTACATACCTACAGCTGAATAAATCGATTAACGGAATCCATAAAAACAATAATTAAAAATCTGCACTCAGCATAGGTACTAAAATGCTATCTGCCGTGAACAGTAATTCCACACATTTTCACAGTAAGAGGTGTTTGCCCGCTAGCTGCCGCCCCCGGCCCCGGCCTCCGGACTCGGGTCTCCGGCCTCGGGCCTCATCCAGTAAGGACCTGATTTACAAATTATTTGTTTTCAAAAACATATTATTAGCTCGCTTTTTTCCTAGTTCGCAGCACGTACGTTGTGTATTCAATCACTTGATTTACTAAACTAGTACCTAACTTAAAAATTATTATTTCATGTATGAATCAATAAATACAATAAGGCCGTCCTGCGACTACAGTCCTGCGATACAATACACATCTGGCCCACAATAGACCCCGCTTGAATTACATCTCGAGTCAACACAGAAATTGGTAGAAAATATCTGAGATCTGGGATTCTCTTGTTGGTGAAGTCGATCTTGGCTCTCATTTCGTGTTTATATTTTTGGTCGGATATGACTATTTTTTGTAAATCAATTATTTAGTTAAGTCGATACAGAAATATCTAAACATTTACAAATAATCATTAATAATCATTGATCACAATTTTAAAGTTAAAACTTAATTTTCATAAATTCACAAATGTTAAACTAACGTTATATACAATATAAAAGTCATTGGAATCTAATAGGAACGGTATTAGTAATACAAACAATCACTTCCATACAAAGAATAGCCTCTTGTTTATTAATAAGTTAAAAGAATCTAATGTGTGGCTCCCTCTGCCCCCTCTACTCCCTCTACTCCCTCTGCCCCCTCTACTCCCTCTGCTGTCTGCCAAATGCAGCGTGAACACAATAATGATAAGTTCCATGTTGCATTTCCAACAGAGGGTAGTTTCGTGTAAGTTACTTGACAGTTCAAAAGTGCTAGCGTTATTATAATGGCCTCTTGAATAAATAATCTTTTAGTTTCGTTTTTGTCAAGTCGACATTACTGAGGCAATCGAAATCGAATTCACAAATCTTTTTGAATTTAAATCGGTTTTTTACTAACTCGCAAAATAAGCTTAATTTACTAAATTATATGTACAAAACTAATACAGAAATGAGGTCTTTTAAAATATTAATTTCCTAAACTAAATGACGATTTGATTTAAATATTACTATTTTTGGTTTGATTTAAAAAATACATCAAATTTAAAATCTACATTATTTAATAGAAACGCCACCTGCTATAGGAAATTCTTATTTTTAAATACTAAATAATAAAATTTGATATGTATCGTTTATACTAACTTAGAGATTAAGAGACCTAAGTGTGCTAACTTACAAATAAGCAATTATTTAAAATTGATATTTTCATTCAAAATTTATTATAAAAATTTATATTTTTTATCTATATATAATTAGATTATAAAAGAATTTTATGTTGATACGTGCGGGATACAGCGTGAAGCTAAAAAAACAATAACACGCCAAATAATAACCATATAATATTCTTTTGACACTGTCAAAGTTAAATCTCGCTTTTACAAACTTTAATGGTGTAATGATTTTTTGACTCTTTTTTTATTCTAAAAGTAATGCAAAAACAACTATCAGAATAACACATAGGCTACAATTTAAGCTAACATTTTGTATAATTTGTCAATGATATAACAATCGTTTTAAGCAGACGAAGCCTCGAGAGGGTTGCTACTCGTCTAGTATGTCTTCTCGCACGCCACCAGCTTTCGCTATCTTCATTCGCCTCAATAAGTACAGCACACTTTGGTACGTAAGTAGTAAGTGTACAAGGTATCTCTCACTTCGCCGACAACTTCTCTATGAGCTCCTGCAGGGCGAGCGCCTTAGCGAGTCGCCGTCTGAAGTCCTGGTGCAAGGCGTCGCCCAGTAGCGGCACCCTCGCTCGGAACATCTCACGAGACATCAGACACAGCGCCTTGCCGTTCATGGGGAAGCGGTCGGGGAGCCCCCCGCGCCGCGACACCCACGCGCCCACCTGCGCGCGGCACCACTCGCGGGGGTCTGCGGGGAGACAGAGAGAGCACTATAAGTAGCTACCCTTCAAAATATATTTTTAATATTCAATTAGTTATAATCGTTTTTTTTTATTTAAATCAGTTATGTTTTTTTACTTGTTTTTTCAGTGTTTCTTCATTTCTGATATTATATACAATATAAATTGATTTCTTGTAAAATTTTGACAAATTCATTTACTTAATAATTTGTAACTGGACAATACCACTTATTCTGCACCAATATATCTACTATGTTTAGGTAGAAGGGCCCTGTCTCTACTAGAACTATTAGGTACTAATCGTTCTGTATTATATTGCTCGTCAAGTCCCAACTAAAATATTAGTAGAGTCGCAAGTTACTTTTGTTTACTACGAATACTTTTGAAAAAAAAATCAATACAGGCAACAATGTTTATAAGTGTTAGGTATATAATGTTGTATTAGGTATCTATATTAGTAGGTCTGTTACCTAGTGGCAAGTCGTCCTCCTGCAGCACTCTGAGGTCGATAGCGCCCCACGCGCCGTCCGCGGGGGGCACGCGCTCGCAGCGCGCCTGTGTCGGCATCTTGCGGGTTGTCACGACAATCTGGAAACAAATATTTGTAAATAAGTAAATATTCGGGCGAGAAAAGCGAAAATAAAGTGGATGCTATGTGGTAGTGTTTAGTGTATATACTTAAATACCAAAATAATATAATTTCGCTCATTTGGTGCAACAACGACGTAACTGCCCTTAAGAAACACTACACACTACACTACGCTACTCACTAACTTTGATTGCGTCTGCTGCTTTGTACTCTAACATATACCTAACAGTTCTTACTGAACATATTTACTTGCACATGAGGTATAGTTAGTTCAATTGTCTTAATTAATCAGAGTACTTGTGCGGTTGCGATTAAACATTATAATTTAGTAATTAATTATATTTAATGATATCCTGAAAACGCAATTAAAGTAAACCACTTTTAAACTTTATTATAATTATGAAAAAAACAATTGTAACGTAAACAGCTGCAAAATGTAAGCGTCTTGAAAACATGTTGCTTCGCTTATATTATATATTTTTTAAAACAAATAATTTATAATAAATCGTATCACCACAAAATAAAATAAAAAAACCTAACATATTACTAATCTCCCCCCCCCCCCACCACCACCACTACCCCCACTTCACCAAATTGTCAATCTATTTTTATCTAAAGCCACAACAAACATCCTGTTACGTTGAACAAAAAAAGGAAAGAAGCATCGCATAATGACATAATGGGCGCCATTTTAATCCGTCACGAGTGATCCGCCGGGCGCGTGGCCCACTTCCGGTTTCCGGCGGATTTGAATGCGATCGGTTTCCGCACCGTATTCAATGTTTTGTGTTTACCTATTTTTTGTCCGACGGACTTCCGGCGGCTTTGTGCGTGGCGGGTGAAGGACTTACACTCGTGCGAACTGATTACAGCAGTCGAACTCTTCAACAACACTAATTTGTGGCAGGCAGAGGTAGAGGTAGACTCAGTGCTGCAGATACTCTGTTCCCATTCATACACTTCCGTTCCCTAGTTTCCGCCGAATTCACAACAAATATATGTAAGTCACTTCTATAACTTAAGTCCTAAAGACTGCTTAAGGCAAAAGTTTAAAGAAATTAATATATTGCATCTCAGTCAGTCAGAGTCAGTTTTATACTTTTTAGAAAACGTATCGGGATTTGAACCCGCGCCTTCTTCCCTGGCACACATATATTAGACATCGCTCAGTGCCGCCCGGCGCAGGCAGACAACAGGTGGCCTTGTCGAGGTTACTGAAGCATTTACTATTCATATTTTTTATAGTTAACTGGTTCTTGTTATATTTTATGACGTCTTCTATTTACAGTATATTAGAGGGGGGTTATTATATAATGTTAGTATTAAAATGCGAAATAAATATAAATAAATTTGTGTACCGATAGTAAAATACGTTGTCTCTAAAGAGGTCTACTCAGGAACCCTTAAATGTTTTTAAAAAAAGCTTCACATAATTAGTAAAAAAGCTGATGTCGATTTAGATTTTATTATTAGTTTTAGATCGAAATTGAATTTAAATTTCATAGAGATAAGTAGCTAACTACAACACATTCTTTTGTTTTAGTTTCCCGCTGTATCCCGCTGTATCCCGCTGTATCCCGCAGATAGCAGATGGCAGAGGGAACTTATAATTGTTATGTGTAGAGTAGGTATAGTTATAATGTAATTTGTCAACCATTAGACGGAGAGGTAAATAAATAACAATGCTCTAACTAATAAATAACGTATTATACACGTGTTCCCGGACTGCAGCATAGAGAGAGAGAGAGAGAGAGAGAGGAGGCATGTCAGGCTGTCAGGCTGTCAGGCAGGTCGCCGGACGCGCTCGACCGCCGCGACTTCCGGTCGTCTTGTTTCGACTTAACGGCCCATTGTCTAACCTCTCAGCAGATGCTAATGAGGCGGGTCACTCGCCTCGCTCGAGCCGTCGTGGCGCAGTGGGAGTGGGAGTGGGAGTGGGTGGCTGAGATTGTAGATACTCTAAAGTTACCAAGCAAATCCTCCTTGTTAGCAGTCGCAGTGTATCATACAGTTACACTTGACGTATGACGCATTCACTTTCACCGTCGGCCGTGACCGACGTGACCGGCGTGACTGACGTGACTCGCCGCAGTTGTTCCTTGCGGGAAGTATGTAGGTACACGCTATATGTGGCCTATGTGGCGCAGCAGCGTATGATTTAAACGTGACGTTTGTGGGTTCGATTCCCAATCAAGGGAACGATCTTACCATTAAGTTCCCTCTACCAACCCTGCTAAATGCGGGATACAGCGTGAAGCTGCATAACAAGGATCTACAAAATTATATAATTGGATTAGAGGCGGTCGTGGCGTAGGGGCATAGTGTGACTGTAAAATCGACTGGTTGTGGGTTCCACCGCCACTCGAGGAAATGAAATATTTATTTACATTTATATTTTCATTTGTTCGCTCTGGTGTCAAGGCAAAGCGCGGCGTTGAGTTCCGCCACTTAACACGCAATGTCTGCAGAACCCGGCGGAAAGTGGGGAACGGAATGTCTTAACACTAAGTTCCCTCTGCCTACGCTGCTGTTTGCGGGATACAGGTGAGCTAATTTGTTTTAATTTGATTGACATAATTATATTATAAATATACATATAACAATTCTGTTTTGAACCTACTTCCGTCCTGGTTAAGCGCGTTACACAACGACGCTAACAATACACCGACGTAAATCTTTTAACGCGACTCGTAACAATAAGGAATTCCCGCCATTGTGTTGAATGCAGGCGGAAGTGCGCGAAAGTCGTTAAACGATTAAAGATGGCGGCCGAGTGTGTGTGTGTGTGTGTGTGTGTGTGTGTATTGTTATGGCGGGAAACGAATCAATCCATTGCCACTTCCTATACTTGACTTATTGTTCGCGTTACCGGAAACGTTTAACACCGCACTGCACTGCACTGCACTGCAGAGCTAATATAACCTCCAGCTTATGATATTAGTTTATATTTAGACTACTTAAGTTTTTACACTTACTTAAAATATTAGATTTTTAATATCTAAAATACTTATAAAAATAAATCAACCAGTTTACAAAAATATAATATTCAGCTATAATTTCTTATAGAAGTCAAATAAGGAGCCGTTGAATGTTTTATTTTTTTATCAGTAGATAAATACTTCAAATAAAAATACATATTGATGAATATTTAAATAAATAATTAAATTAATGTTAGTTTTTAGGAAATGTCCACCTACACTACTAGACGCAAAATATTCATTTACTATTGATTACTTTTTGATGTTCCATTTTAAAAAGAAATGTGCACTATCGAAATGTATACATTTGCATATTAAACAATTGTACATGTTATAATAAATATTTTAAAATGCAATATCTAGATACATATTATTTTAAACCAAATACAAAAAAATACATTGAACTTACATAAAACAGCCAAGAAATCCGAAACGTATAGAGCACTTCACTTTACACCAATGCTGAGAAGCAATTACTAATAACAATACAAATAGTTATCTATTAATAAGTGAGAATGAATGTAATATGTTATGATTAAAACGACTTCACTGTCTTCAATAGTAGTAGAGAGAGTACACGTCCTCGCGTCGCCGCGTCTAGGAGCCGAGTGACGAGTGACGTCGCTACGAAAACATCAATGGATGCAAGACGATCATTGCTCTACTATATAACATGCTAAATTAGACCTTAGCTATATACAAATAGAGTCACAATGTAATTTTCAAGTTATTTACATATAAAGCCCAGTGCTTGCAATAATGCTGTTAAAAATGAACTTTTTGTCATTAATATAGAGTTGAATATAAACTGTCAAATTATTTGCGGATTCGTTTTAACGCCGGATGGGGGTGCGGTTTATTTCTTTTTCGCATATTTGGAATAACAATGGTTAGAGCGAGACGGGGGACGGTGTGTGAGAGAGAGAGGGAACGTGTTTTTGAGAATCGATAATGAATTCACGCATCCTGTCAGCATGTGACTATGAAACTAATCGTTTCCGTATACTTCGGAATGTTAGAAAGGACTTAAAGACCTATAAAATGATAAATAATATTAGACTCTACTTATCTTGTAATAAAATCGATTTTAAAGTACACGTTAGACGTATCGATTTGGTTGTTGATAATTAAGGGCGCCGGTTTCCGCCGCTGTTTCAGTTTCCCGCCAAATGTGTAATGGCGGACGTCATTTCTACGTTTTTTTCATTTATTAATGATTGTATGTCGTCAGTTTGGAGATAAATTAGAAAAAGCCATAAATATTTCAGTTGACAGTTACAGATGTTTATTTTAATAGCTATATTTTATGTCTAAAAAGTTATTTTTATTTTTAATGACTTCATTTATTATCTGTAGGGGTAATGAAAAATTTAAAATGGTTTTGTTTGTGTGTAGATTATTTTTGAAATGATGTAGAGTCCCTTACCCGAGGGTTACACCCTGTATGATATAGCCAATATTTATTTTTTACTGAAAATGTATAAAAAATTTAACGTAGCAGATTTGAGCCTGCGCCTCTTGTTTACCGTCCAAGCACTCTGACCACTAAGCTATAATTCTCATTATTATTCTTGCTTTTACAATTTTATTTATATCTGGCAAGGGAAGCCATCGTGGCGTAGTGGCACAAGCATGTGACTGTAACCGCGACGGTGGCGGTTTGATTCCGAAATGTTTTTTGTATACATATATTTTAATTTCCTGCTCTGGTAACAAGGTAATTGAGTCGAGAGGCACGCAATGTTGAGTTCCGCTACTCAACACGCAATGTCTAGAAAATTGGGCGCTGCGTGGGTAACGGACGTCCTCTACCACTGCTCTGCGGGAAGAAGAAAAAAAAATTTCTCTATAGAAGTTAGAAGGACAATATCCATAGCATCCTTCGCCCGACACTTGGCAAAACATTAAAAAAACTCAATACAGTCCGGTCACGTTTCCGCCCGTGGGGGACTAATCCCTTTAGAATGTGGTAAAAAAAGAGGAAGTCCCAACAGTAAAGCAATTAGTATAAAATGCAACAATGCGTCGTCCGTCCGTGTGCGCGTGCACACCGCGTGCACACCGCGCGCACCGACACCGTCCTCGGAGCCCCGTTCTGGAGATCATACATTGTGGATTTGGTTCTGTATATTTTGTATTTGGAAAAAAAACATGTCGGTAACTTGCAACGTATATTTATAAAACTGACTTAGAAGTTACAGTCAAATTAAAATTAGTAAGAGCTGATAAAATCGACGCTTGAACAATATAACGACAAAGGAAGTCATTTAATTTGAATATATTTTCTAAAGTAATTTATATAATGAGTGGATTTGCATATCTCGGCGCCGAACTCAGTGTCGAGACACTCCGTCCCCGCGCGCACTGTTGCTTGCAGAGCGAGGGATTGAAGCTATTAAATATTGAGAACTCCCCGATTGGGAATTAAACCCACGACCGCCGCCTTTACACGCCACACACGCTTGTGCCGCTGTGCCATTGTGGCACCGACAAGCGGGAGCGGAACCGGAAGCGGAAGCGGACAGTAAACACGCAAACACGGAAAGATGAATATTTTAGAATTTACAACTTCCTTAGGGTTTTTATTATTTAACAAACGATAGTTAAACTAACTGACGGCTCACATTGGAGCCTCGTACTTACATGTAGTCCGTCTTGTCAATGTAAGGGATAACGGTCTGCTGGTGGTCTGCTGGCGGTCTGCTGGCAACTTCCGCCGTCTTCTCAATCAGACACCTTGCCGCTGCGCCACCACCGACGTCCTCAACGATTCTCTTTTCCTAAAGACATATATACATCTTGTGATATCTGCACCGCTTTAATCACTCGGCTACTGAATGTTAAGAAAACTTAACCAAAATATAATAGGGAAATTCAATCTTTGTTTCTATTACCTACAATGGTAAATTCTCTAAATAACAGTTTTTTTTTGAGCTTCACGCTGTGTCTCGTTTGTAACAAGGCCTAGTATTAAGACACTCCTCTTCCCAATTTCCGCCGAATTCTAAAGGCATTGAGTGGCGGAATTCAACGCCGTGCTTTATTCATTTCCTCAAGTGGGAATCGAACTCACAACCTGTAGCGTATATAATCATGTGCTTATGCCTCATTTATCTTCCTTGTACAACACACATATCGTGACGACACCGAACACCGACGTGACGACGTGACGACGACCAGCCCCCACGGAGCCCCCGACGAGCCCCGGGGACCGATCACTGCGGCATTGCTATCTCCGTAATGTAACTAGATGCTATCACATTGTACGACTTCAAAAAGTATTAGTATAATTTGATATGATTTTAAACATAATTGAGGTCGTCGTTGCGCAGAGGCACAAGCGAGCGCTGGTGACGGGTCGTGGGTTTGAGCCCGTCATCTCTGGTGAAGCGCGGCGTTGTCTTAATAAGCGGTAAGGCGCGGACGAATAGAAACAAGTTCCCTCTGCCTCCCTACTATGTGTGGGATGAAGTGCGAAACCAAAAAATTGTACTCGTAGGTATGATTGCATAAAATTATAAAATACAATTGAGGCGACTGAATGGGTTGTCGTCGTCGTGACATGTGTGGGTTCGATTCTGGGAATTTATTATTTTAATTTCCTTAGAGCTCCACCACTCAATATAAAATACCTTGAAAATTGCTAGGTGCGTGGGGAACAGAGTGTCTCAACACTAGGCTACCATGCTATATGCTATGCGGCCCACAAAGTGACTCCAAAATAAAATCATAAAGTTTTTAATAACTGAGATATCTACTACCTGCTTATTAAACTGAAAAGAAATACTCGCTCCTAATATAATGAAAACGCCAAATGAACTTAAAAAATATCATCCAAATGAAATTTAAATGTACACTCATCGCGTGGAACAGATTGTTAGTCCTACTGCTCTAAAATGTCTATTATAAACGAAAAATAACACGTTTACAAATAAAGAAAGATTGTATCAATATGAACAGCACACAGTCTCGTGAGGCGCGCGTCGATGCAAAAACTACCGGAAACGAACCCTGGACCATTGTCTTGTGTCATCTGTTGAGTTTTAAAGTAACAAGTCGGGTTAACCGCCTATTTTTAGGGTTCCTTGTCTCAAAAACAACCGGATCCCTTACAGGATCACTTTGCTGGCATCTGACGGTCGTCTGTCACGACCATTCCTCTATAGTCTATGTGGAATATCTGCAGTTCCTTGGAGCCCAGAAGGCACACAGGCACACAGGCACAGGTAATGTTCGTGTCACTCACGTCCGCCGACAAACGCAAATGTCTCTACTCTATAGAGTATTTGCGACCCGACACCGACACCGACACCGACACCGACACCGACACCGACACCGACATTACAGGGGATGCCAACGTTTTATCATTAAATATCTATCGATTAGGTCGTTTTTCTTACTTGTGGTAGAGCAGGGCTTTGCCTACTTTGCTATGTGCAGGATACATTGTGAGATCACCAATATTAGAATAACAAATAAAGTGTCCATCTTCAATAAAATAAATAACTTTATAATTATTTTAAGGAAAAAGTCGTAAATAACTTTCTAACTGACTAAAACTTATGAATTTTGAATGTATACGGGAAAGATGAGAACCAGTTACAATATACCTCGTCCAGCGTCCACTGCGTGGGTCCAGGTACTCTACTCGTAAGTAAACATAAAATGTTGGTGACTTCTGTCATTTCTTGCAGGAACAGTCCTTCCGCTGCATCAGGCCGGCGTTTACACATCTTTGGAAACAAAAACTGGGCCAATTTTGTACCACCTACAGATTAAAAACAACTTTAATATTTACACTTTAAGCTTAATTTAAGTTGATTTTGTTTTTTTTTTGTGCAGAACACGCATGAACTCCACGGAAACCTACTAAAATGTGGATATTTTTTCTATTTAAACCAAATTAAGTACGAATTTGGTTTCAATTAGTGTAAATGACAGTTTTTTTATAAACGTCTGTCACTCACTTCCTGTTAGTGATTAGTTAATGGTAGCCGTAGTAGTTGTTCTTTATCTAAGTTGTCGTTTAGAGACGTACCTACGTCACGTACGGTATAGGTTCCAAATATGAGGTAATAAACCTATTACATACATACATACACACATGCAAACATACACAAATTAAAACATTGTCTATGTTCGTTCCGGTGCGAAGTT
Organism: Heliconius numata; assembly: GCA_016802625.1. Taxonomy (NCBI): domain Eukaryota; kingdom Metazoa; phylum Arthropoda; class Insecta; order Lepidoptera; family Nymphalidae; genus Heliconius; species Heliconius numata. The sequence continues at coordinate 4,924,425 of JAEBDU010013267.1, read as the reverse complement.
GAACCTGATGCGAGGTTCCGTACGTTTTAAGGAAAAAAAGAATATTTATGCAATCGCATATTACAAAACATACCCAAATCGAATCGAATATCGAAATCGAATCCAAAATAATTAATCGAATAAATGAATCGAATACCGAATCGAAAATATATAATTGAGAACCTCGTTGTTTTGAAAATCGGTTAAAAATACAGATTTATCACAAACAAATACAGATTTATTATACGTATAAGTACCTACAGTCATGAATCGCTATATATTTGCAGGCTCTCAGGACTCATGCTTGAGTTCAGTCAAATGCCGATAACTTTAGATGTTGAGTTAAAACAAAACAATTGGTGAAAGTTTCAAGTAAATCGGTTCAGTAATTTCGGAGATAAACGTGACCATACATACAGACAGACAGACAAGAAATTCAAAAACAATATTTTTGCTTTCTATTGTTCTTTTTAAGTGCCCCTCTATCCATCCATTTGAGATAAAAATACTAAATGTACAGATAAAATATTTTCACTGTTTTATTATAATTATACATTTCGTTCTGGCAGCAAGTAAGAGCGCTGCGTTGAGTTGAAAAGTGGAGAACAGAGTATTTTAACACTTAGTTTCTCACTACTATATGCGGGATACAGCGTGAAGTGTGATACAATGTGCTTTTTTAAGATGTAACAATCTAAATGACTGTACTCGTAAAGGACAGACGGACAGGCGCAGGTAGTCCGGGGGGTGTCCCCGGGTGTCAGACGGTACAATGGACTTCCGGTCGGACGTCCGGCCACAGTGGTGTTGTGTGTAAACGCGACGAGCACCACTACTAGTGTTGTAACACTCCGTTACTTTTGCGAGACATTGTGTGTTGAGTGGCGAAACTCGCCGCTCGCGGTCTTGATACCAGAGCTATGGGAATCGAACAGCCATGACAGCCATTTTTAATATTTTTTATTATTTTTTATATATATTTCAGAAACCTGAGGAACTCAACGCCGCGCTTTGTCTTGTTACCAGAGCGAGAAAATGTAAATATTAAATAATTCATTCCCTCTTGTGGTCATCAAACCCACGACCGTGCGCCCGCAGTGCCACTGCGCCACGATGTTCTCGCTCTAAACATTTTTTTAGAGAAAATAAAAAAAAAATAAAAGTCCCAGAAGTGCACAAAAATAGTTTATTCCAGTACTAGTCCCTACGCACTCGACGACTACGTCTTCAAACTGTCCGCTTCATAACATCAAAGCCCTGAGTATATTAATATTTTTACACAAAAGTTGACTTTTTATTATATTTAATCTGTAACATAAATAAAAATAGATATTCAAATATCAACGAAGCAGACCTCGAACCCGGGACTCTCGGACTTGAAAGTAAATCCAAGTTTTATAATATATATCACTAAATGGTTATCGTTACCGTTATCTATTTAAAAATCTATATTCTCGTGTTGATTAAATTATAAGTAGGTACTATTTCGTCCGTAAATAAATTAAAAATATTGTCATCGTATTAGGATGTTGTTTCATTTTAAGTAAATCATTGTGTACAAGAATATAAACACAGCAGGGCTCCTACGTACTACGTACTATGTACAAAATAAATATATATCATATTTTAAGATTTAAATATACTTATTTGATAAAACTAAAAAATAACTGACATTTTGTAAACGAAATGGCAAATTTAGTGTTTTATATCTAAATGAGTAACACTCTTCATCAAGTCAGACGGGACGTGACGTGGCCGCGATGTGGTCAATCATAATTAAATGTCAGTTACCTAATGTCTCACTTAAAACTTAAAAATAATAGTTTACAATAACAAAGTAAAGCTTACTTACAATTAACAAAAAATCTCGTAATATTGTTCATGGTGTAATACTGATCTGTAACATGTTTTAAACAACTAAACCTTTCCTTCATAAATGTTATTAAATAAGCTTTTTTAAAATTAAGTATTGTATACACAAGTATAGTAATTAAACAAAATTTGATTAAATATTTAATGTTTTAAGAAAAATGGATGCCTTAATAACAAAAATTTCCTTAGCTTCACGCTGTATCCCGCACGGAGCAGGGTTAGCAGAAGGGATCGTAGTGTTGAGACACTTTGTTTCCCACACACCGCCGAGTTCTCGAGTTGAGTTCATAAAACAACTATAATATATTATAAGTATTTTGCAATTAAAACAAAATGGCGGTATAATACTACTTTAGACGTATGTAGGTACACAATAAACAGCCACATAATAAAACATATATTTTTACCACAAAACTAATCAAATACCTGTAAAAACTAAAAATGCAATCCTGTTTAAATTACCAGCATTAATTTTATTTACAAATTAAAATATTAGATAATATAACATTAAATTTATAAAAAATATAACTTTACAAAAATTAAAAAATATATAGATAAGTCTTACTTAGCATTAGTACACTTACAGCAAATAATGACTAAAATGTTAATATACTAAGTCTTCTTATAAAAACATAAGTTACTATTGTTAATTCTGTTATTTTTTATATTTTACATTTTGTTTAGAAAAATATAGTTGCCTCTATGAAGCGTCATTGTTGTCTGTACTCGTATATGTCTATTATTATTATTAATATATTAATATATCTGTCTCTTGTTATAGATATTGATTGTAACGACAGGAGCTGGAGCAACACACGTGGACGAGCCCCGGCTGGATATGGGTCTCTCTGACGGCCTCTCGGTATTATCATTTGGGAAAAATATATATAAAAATAGGTACCAAATATCTGCTCCACCTATTTATATTTATAGACACGTTGATAACAAAAAATGTATGTGAGACAGATATATTTGATACAATATCTAAAGCGTCTACTTTTTATATATTATTATTATTATATTCTTTATACAAATTTGAGATTCTATTTACAATACTGTTTGTGGGCGATTTGAGTTTATTAAATATTAAATTAAAGTGTCAAAAACAAGTAGTTTATATTAATTTTTAAATTATATAATAAAACAACGATTACTGCATACTATAAATCGACGTAATATTGAAGTTAATTTGCAACAAAATTTCTCAAACGTTACTATTTTTTCATTTCAGTCGATAAGCAAACATATTTATAGGTGTCGAACCTGCGACCGATGTATCAAAACATAAAATCACATAAACATTAGAATAATTAATTATACTTAATTTTTTATTTATTTATACTTTTAAAGTTTTTTTTAATTTGAGAACTTTTTAATTAATATAAAACAGCATAATGGCCGCGTCGTGGGTGTGTACTGCTCGTATAGTGGTAATGTTTACGTGTTAGTTTCTTCTTCTTGTTCGCTATGGTCCTGTCGCAGGGCGAGCATGTCCGGCAACTTGAAGTGCTGCATGTGGAAGGGGGGCTCTTCTGGACTGCTGCAAGCCCTCGTTGATTGCTGAAAGGTTATCAGTAATATATGTTTATTACATCAAATGCGGCAGTCGTGGCGGGGAGTATATATTTGATGTGAACACTTACATGTGTGCTCCTGCCGCGACGTCGTCGAGGGAGAATGCCTTTACGCGCCATGAAGAAACTATGGAGGATATATGTATTTTGCATTTAAAAGGTTTTTATATTTAAACATATTAAAATTAAGAACTGAAAATATATATTATTTTATAATAAAATTTTATCAGATAGAACATTAACAATATTTACAAAAGTACTGATGACATCATCGACGTAGTTACATAATGAATCGTGAGCTCTACGTCCACTCGAGACAACGATTACATTTGAAATATTTTTCTTTGTATTTTTAAGGGTTCCGTACATTTTAAGGAAAAAAGGAATGCGTATAATATCACTTTGTCGTCCGTCTATATATCTCTCTGTCTGTCAAGAGCCTTTATCTCAGGAACGCTTGGACATATCGAGTTGAAATTCAAACCATAACCACCATCTACGGTCCCATGATTTACTGAAAAAATGGTATTACTACATTTACTTAAAAAAAAGATATGACATGACGTTTATATAGCAAAAAACGCGTATTCCGAAACTATTAAGGGAATCAAAATTAAAAGGGTACTTCCCGTTGACCTAGAATTATACGCTAGTGGTGAAATACTTAAAAGGGGGCAACATTTGTGATTAAAGCCGCTAGTTCAAGTGAGGTATCAGAGGAAAAGGGCTAAGCTAAGCTTTAATTTCAGAAAAAGCACGAAACCTCTAATTTTTGTACGGAAACCTCGGTGGGCGGGCCCGCGTTTGTCCACGGAAATGAAATATTTATTTAAAATTTACATTTTCATTTCTTCCCCCTGGTGTCAGTGCTAGAACGATGATTGGTAATGATTTGGTTATAATCGCAAGAGACTAAAAACACTATATTTTTAAGTCTCACGCTGCATCCCGCATCCGTGAAGAAATTAATATAATTCAGTCATTCCCTCGATTGGAAATCGAACTCACAACCGTCGTGACTGCAAGTCAGAAGCTGTGCCACTGCGCGACGACAGCCTCAGATTTATTTATCTATTAAAGAACATACTTTATTATCTACAAAATTAAACTAATAATACTAGTAATCTTAGTCCAAGTAAATAATATGATATATGTACATAACCTACATTATAGTAATTAGTTTTATAACTTCATATATTCGATATAAAAAACAAAACAAATAAGTTTTATTAAACATAATAAACGCATCATCAGCGTGAATGGTGTAACTACTTACGATGATAACACCGCACTACCTCTAGTACACTACTACCTCTAGGCGGTACCGGTTCACCAGTGGCCTGCCTCCCACAAGCTCCCGTACCTGATGCCATCTGATATCGACACTTCTAACCTTGTATCTACATTTGTAGTCTCACGTCACACGTCTACACGTCCACACTACGATGAATGGACCAATCACAAGAGAGCACTACCCTACTAGGAAGTAGGGTCCTACTAATATTGTACTCACCGTATAGTGGAGATGGGAATGTTGAACTGCTCGGACACCGTCTGGAAGGTGGAGCCGCGCGACACGCAGTCCGCCGCCTGGCGCAGCACCACCTGCAACAGACATCACACAACCTTGTACTGGAACTTGATAGAAATAACAAATATCAAAAGGAAAGCGAAAGTAGAAGAAGAAAAAATACATTTGATTTTATAACAATAGGTAAGAATAAGAAACGAAATGTCAAAAGAAGTGCGTGGTATTACTCATATAGTACTCATTCAATAATAAACAAAAATGAACAAAACAATGAACAAAATTTAACAAAAAAAATTAATAATAATATAATAATAAAAAAAAACATGCTGCACCATGACTGGCCTCTACATGCGGGATACCTAAAATAAAAGCCAACGTATCTCCTTCTCTCTTACCTCACTTCTTCTGATCCTTTTATTCATGCTCATACTGTAGTCCTGTCCGCCGCCCGCGCCCACCCCCGCACCCACCCCCACCCCCGCGCCACCAGACGACGAGTTAGTATTGTTTATCACTGTGTTGTTGGTTATCTACAGAAATAAACAGTACCTACATATCACATAAATGAAAAACAACTAATGTGAAAGAAAACTAGCCTAGCCTATTATGTATGTAAAGATATTGTATAATATGTCTAATATGATATTGTATATGATATTGTATAAATATAACAGTAAGTTGCAGAGAGAGCGGGCGAGTCGCTAGTAGCTTACGAGACCACCATCATCTTTGGTCTAAAAACTAAGATCAACATGATTTTTCAATAGATCCTTCCCTTTTCACATGAAAAGGCATCAAAATAATGTATTGTTCAAGTTTTAGGCGGTGACGTCGTTTTCGTGGGCTACATGAAATGAAAATCTCGTTTCTCCCGTTTTCGTGAAATTTAGGAAAATTCTCTCTTCGTTCTCTCCAACACTCCCCAAGGAACCTACATATATTTCAAATTGTGTGTTAATCATTAGTTCATTTAGTAACGAAAAAACAATATAGTTACAGTAAGGTGAGCTTTGCGTTTGTACGAGTGTTCATACTTCATATATAGTGTCTGTACCGCTGGCAGCGTCACATATTTAATTCTTAATATTCTATTTTTGTGTGTCATTTTTTAAAAAGTGAAATATTAAAGTGCGCTCTATCACTGTACAAGAGTTGAAACATGTATGTGATTCAGCAGTAACTCAGTAGTAACTGAGCAGTGACTAAGCCTCGCGAACTATATGCACGTATTCGTATGTATGCATATGCAGTAGAGCAGTGTAGTGTATGCAATAGATGTTATGGACGTACCTGCGAGCGGTCCCCGATGTGTATGACGTTGACGGCCGGCACGCAGCCCGGCGCCAGCGTCATCAGCCCCGGACGCACCTCAACGAACGGACCCTGGCTGGACGACTGGAACAACAGGAATAATTAGTAACTAGTGTAGAGGAGGACTACGCCGCCGCCGGCACTTGGTGCATACTGACCGCCGGCACCTGGTGTATGATGAAGGCGGGCGGCTCGTCGCGCGTGTCGTACGTGTGGTCGCCGGCGCGGCGCGCGCGCTCCTCCTGCTCAGAGTCGCTGCACTCGTACTGACACTGCACGTTGGCTATCGCGAACTCTGCGGGTAGAGATAGAGCGGCGTTAAGTTACGTTACTTATCTTTGGATCTACTGTTATTTACTATTCATTATTATTTGCCTTTTGTATTATATTTTTTTCTTTACAAGAGAATAATGTTAAAATTACATTTTTTTTCTTTTTAAATCTGACTACTTGCTCAATCTCTATCACGTCTATTATTTCTATGATATTTTATTTTAAATTAGTTCCAGGTGTAAAGTGTTACAGTATCGTCAACACCAGCACCATGGGCTATCAATCAATGGGCATCGGGCGGCACCGTCTGACTGCAAAGGCCAAGATAGTGGGTTCGATTCCAGTACCAAACACAAGCGCGACGTTGAGTTCAATGCAACCACTATTGATATTACGTTAAGCGTGCGAAGGTCAAATCATTTTGTTTTAGATACTTTATTTTACCAATCCTATAGCTTTACCTTATAAGTCAGTCGTAGACTGGTGGCGCATGATCACAAGAGCGCGACTATACACGCGACAAGTAGTGGGTTCGATTTCCACTTGAGGAGTTACATTAATACCTTTAAGTTAAGATTTTTGAGTTATATTAACTTTATTTAATATTTGACTTTGATTTAACTTTGAGTTATATTAATACATTTAATATTTTCATTTCGTCGCTGTGGTAACGTAACGAGGCAAAGTTCGGATTTGAGTTTCGCCACTCAATACATAATGCCTCCAGAATTCGAAAGTGGGGAACGGAATGCTCAGGTTCCCTCTGCGTAGGTACTCTATATATAATATAATCATAATCCAAAAAAATTGCTGAAAATATGAGTAAAATAAAATTAAACATCGATTTAGTGTCGATTATATTCGTCGATTATTTATGAAAATCGATGATCACATGAAGGCTTTATGATTAATAAAACATCAAAATTTAGTTCAAATATGTATATTCCGTTTTAAATTAATAAGTACAGTTAAATGTACTCGTTGTAATGTTTTAAAAATAAATAACAAAGAAAAATATAACATACTCTTTGAATTCCCCTACTTTGGTGTTTTAGGAACTAAACAAATATAAAAATACAATAAAGGGTACTTGATTTTATAAAATACAGATAAATATAGATAACGAATAACAAAATCACTCGTACTTTTTAAGAGGCCACCGTGGCACAGGCACGTGGCACTACCCTGCTATTTTTTTTATTTTTTTCCACAAAACTATATTCTTTCGCAAATAAAACATGGGCAGGTTTCTTTATATTATATAAATACTATACTATACGTATTTGAACATGAAAAATATATAAATATCAATTTAAAATATAACCAAGTACCCCATTACAGGCAGTTTTTTTTAAATAATATTGCCACATACAAAACTTATACTATACATTTTTTTATATAAAAAATTTGTCCTTTTAAATATACATAGTGTAGTGACGAAGAATTCTTGTTTTAGCTCATACTAGAAACGTCGCGTCTACAAAATGAAATATAACCTATAATTATAACAAATAATTAATTACTTTGACACAATGTTACTTAAACCAACGAGTACTAGACTAGAAGTTTTATATAATTATTAAATTTATCACTAAAAAAATATCATATTTAACAATACTTGTATTATCTATATTCTTTTCAAAACTTTAGGAAAGTAAAATTTTAAAAATAAATATTTTTTTATTAAAAAATATGAATATGTATTGGCACAGATTAAATAAAATATTTTTAACGCCGTATGAAACGATGGGTCTCATGAGTTTGACGTATCTATGCTAGCTCCCAAACGGTGAACCGATTATTATTTATTATTTTTATCTGGAAGATGGCTTAATTGATTTAGTCTTCACAGCTCTTTGTGTCGGGGTTTATCAATTATTTATTTATCATAAATAGTAAATACTGAAGCCTCACATATTTTATTACAAAAGTAAAAATATTTTTGGTAAATTAAGTAGTTTATTTAAGTACTATTAATTATTTTCTATTCGTTATTTCTTTGAACGTTAATCGACATGCAATTGTATACGATAAACAAAATATTTTAGTTAAATTCGTAGTGGTAGTTAGATTTGTTTTCTAGCGTCACGCTGTATCTTGCATGTAGCGTGATTGGTAAAAAGAACCTAATGTTAATGTCTTACCATTAGGGAACCTAACCCCCTCATCCCTTCCTTCTGACCGAGTTCGAGCCATACGTCCGTCGTATGACTTGTAACTTCCATTTGAAGTCAAACGCTGTCGCGTTCCTATCGAGTGAAATTGTTGTAGGTATACTTTCTTTATTTTCATTACAAGAGTGTATTTGCCTTTATTCATACCTATATTATAAATTCAAAAGTAACTCTGTCTGTCTGTCTGTCTTTCACGCAATCAGGGCCAAACCGCTAATTTAATTGTGATAAAATACTCATATAGAGATACTTGAGGGTCTCGGGATGAACATAGGATACTTTTTTTTCTCATATTTGTAATATTGTCGATATATACCAATATATTAAAATACTTATTAATTTGACATGCAATTTCTTCCGCCATGTGAATAACAACCGTCGCTACGCGACCGTTGCTAAGCAACGGTTTGCAAAGTTTGTTGTTTTAAGAAAACGTCACCCAAAGTGAGCTCGCTTGACGCATACGAGTACCTACACGGCGCGCGGCGGCTCAACCTTACGAGACACATAAAAACAATGTTTTACAAAAATATCGTCCCTTACATATTGTATAAAAAGTCCGCGATGGTATCTGCGTGTGTGTGTGTGTATCTCTGAAGGTTGAGCAAAAGTAACCATTGAAATGAATTTACTTTAAATGTATCGGGATTTTGTTAATGTATTTTCTATAATTTGATATTCATCCTTATGAAAAAAAATATAATAGTTACTTTTAGCATTTTATCTAGATTGAAATAATAGTTTACTGTATAACATTCTAATAAATAATTAAGGAGATGTCACTGATTCGAAATGACCTAGCCTTCAGGCGGCATAGTATGACCGACGCGAACGACCAGATGATATCGATGGTTTAGTAAATTTTCATTTATTTTCGAACTACTGTTAATTTTTATGTAATTATTTGCTGTTTACAATTAATATATATATTTTTTGGTTCTAATCTAATAGAAATCGAACTCGAACTCTATTAGAAGAGAACCAAAATATAGTTTAAAAAGTAGTTTAATTTGTTGGTGTTGTGTAAAGTTTGATCCTGCGCGACATCGCCCGCTAGTTTTTATTTATTGTTATTTATATCTACACCCATGTTGTATCGTCATTTTAATCATTTGAGATTTTATTTGATATTGTTCGCGAAAAATTATCGTATTTAATGTAGATTTTTTTTTTAATTAGAGTAGATATCTATGTACGCACGCACGGAAAACTTTACGTACTTTTTCTAATATTAAGAATTTCCTTTAGTTACTTCGTTTCGCACCTTTAGAGTTATAGTGACCTAATAAAAAAACACCATGATTTTGAAACAGAAAAAAATTATATAGATAAATAAATCAACAGATAATTTAAAAACCATTTACTACTACATCATCTGAAATGATTTTATAAGCACAACTTTTGTACCAAAACGTAATTGTACACATCTTTGTTTGATTTCTCCCAAAACTTGATATTTTTAAAAGGTCTATAATTCTAAAGGTGCGTTTCGTTATATTTTTTATTATTTTGATATTTTTTTTAATTATAAGTCTTCTTTTTTAGCTTATTTTGATTATTTAGGCTTATATTTTTTGTACTAATTCTATTGAAAATTGCAAATAATCATAAATATATTTAATAAATATTCTTATAGTTCAAGCAGGCGAAGCCGCGTCCCGGTCTGCTAGTTACATTATATACTTTCATTTTCTTAGTTCGTGGCAGTCTATTCAAATATTGGATAGTTCAGTAAGTGCAATGAAATATTTATGTATGCACAATGATATAATTGCATGTTGATTATTGCTCAACTTAAATTACTTTACTGTAAAACTAGGTAACTGTCACTTTCATTCATAGTAAAATATTAATATAATTTGTGAATAAAAGCAGACTTTTATCAGAGATTTTAGAAGAAACAAACTAAAATAAATCTTTATAAATATTGTTTTCAAATTTCCACACATGTTGTGTACTAAATTTTGTAAATGTACACATTCATTTCGAGTTACCAGGAAATATGCGGAGAAACTAGAGGGATTTTTTCCTGGAAATTTCTCGGAATCTAAATATCATATAATATTGATTACATTCCAACTAAAGAAATAGTCCAAGTTTTATTAAAATCGGTTTAGTAGTTTTTGAGATATGCATTTGTACACATTTCTAGAGGCCATTAATTAATAGACAAGTTAAATACTTGTCGTCGTTTCTTTACTTTTATTTTAACATTTTTGAAGTATTAAAAAGAAAAATATAGAAAAGACATAAACATTTGTCCGCGTGACCCGCGGCTTTGACCACTAAGCCGTACCTTCTACTTGGACGGTCTCTAAGAAAAATGTTTCATTGGAAAACATTTAACCGAGGACTATAATAGTACACTGGAACATTTTTAATAAACAAAATAAAAAATATTTGGCATATCATTGGTCCTGTAACACTATGAATGACAGTTACCACGTTATTCACACTACAAGCTACCCTCGAAACGTTCTGAATGCGCTTCCGTCATCAGGTCTAAGGGATCCAAGATCTGCTGCCTCGTTCCTCGCCGCCCTTTAGAAAATTGACTCTTAATATCATACTTCTCCATCCAATTTCTTAACGTTTTCCTCGGTACACCATATTTGTTAGACGCCGCGTACACACTGTATCCTTTCTTCACAGCTATCAGGGCGTCTCTTAGGTGTTGCGAGGAGTACTGCTTGTACGACTTCTCCTGGAACACGTCGGTCTCTATGTCGACGACGGTCCTGGGGCGGCGCCCCACGAGGCGCGGCCGCGCGAGGATGTGCCGCGGGAGGCCGTCGGCGGCGCGCTCGCGACCTGCAACAAGCAAGGAAAAGAAACGGCCCTTAGATCTGTGCTATTGGCTCTTTGGTGATGGCGACTGTCAATGTCAGTGTCGTGGAGGGGCGTTCCTTTTCCTGGCTTCCTACAGGAGGGGAAAAAGCGAGGAAAAGCCGCTCTATTCTTTTAAGCAACACAATATGTTTGACATTTATTTTATTTATTTGTTGTAGTAAAACTCGTATTTAATGTATATATTTATTTAATAAACCTCAATATAGAAGTGATACAATGATCTATATCTATAATATATAATATAGTAATAAAGTCGGGCGGACAGTAAGTGCATGACGCGTGGTCTGGCAACACTTTAGTGTTTGCAACTGCGACATATGATACTCACAGTAATTAAATATTATTCAAACATCTACTATATTACCTGAAAAATTTAACGCAAAACTGATAAAACTACACTGATATATTTCAAATTAAACTTTATAATAGCTGTATAACACTTTTGTATATAAAAATTAAATTTATTTTTTTTCCCGCCTGTTTAAAATGGTAGACCTGTCTGGCCATGGCTTACTTGTAAATTAGTCAATTACATTTCCAATAAAATGTATATATAGAAAATCTATTTCTTATGTTTGTAAAAAACTTTATATAACATAAAATTATTATTTTTAATGTTTTAGCTTAAAAATTAAATAGAATAAGTTTAAACTATATAAAAATAGAGTAATTTAAAATAAGTTATAAGAATTAATTAAAAATAAAGTGTGGACGTATCATTTGCTTGTCCCTATGGGCCGATAACATAACTTTAGTTAAAACAATAAAAAAAAAAACAACTTAAAAATTTTAAAAAAATCTTTTTATCAGCAAATATTATCAATTTTGCGTTAAATCATTATATATAATAAACACAGTAGCAGTCGCACTTTCAATACATTTTTTTTCATATAAAAAATCTAATTTAAAAAACAAAACTATTTAAACTGGCAACACCGAGATACAACATAATATATAAATACTGAAACATAATCCAAATAGAACATAATACTGAGAACAACACCGATACACCTATATACAGTAGGGTCGACTCGTCGACCGTACTGTATTTATGTAACTTATTTAGATATTATAGTTTTAGATATTAGACATAGCTTATACTAAATTATGTATATCTTTACACTAATAGGCACTTTATGGATTACAATTGCGTGTGATGTTTTCTACTATCTAAATTTGACTGGCAATACTTAAAGTTACCTTTTTAAGTACATTTCTAAGTAATTTTTACTTCATTTATTTGTAATTTTGGGTTAATTATGGAATTTAATATTCTAGGGAAATATTTTTCCGATATTAAGATATCGATATCATTTTCTTAAGTAGAATGATAACGTGACGAAGAAAAACATATTTATAAACTTGGAGCTCCTCTGGCATAAATATTTTTATCAAGGTCCAGAACACACAGTACAGTTAAAAACTACTATTAAATTGAATAACTTTAACAAAAACCTACATATAAATAACTTTATATTAAAAATAATTCGATTTAGATTTTTTTACAAGATGATTTAATTCAGAAAATAAGAACAACTTATCAAAATATATACAATAATTTTAAGATTATCAGTTCTTTCTAATTGCTCCTTTACTTTTTAGAGGTTATGTTAGGTCTTTTACATTTTAAATATATTCCTTTTCTATTTTTGTCTTTACAACCTTCACATAATATTATTTATTAATATATAGGAGATATTTTATATGAAAATAAAAATAATAGTTAGGTTTTATGTAAAAAGCATCACACGCAACTTGGGAAGAAAAAACTAACCAAAGTAACTTCTAAATAAACAATTCAAGTGATAGTTTAGGAACGTACTGTTAGTTATTAGGCTTTTCTTGTGTGTCGAATTTAAAATATATTTACTAATTAAGAAGTCCACCTCAGTCCAATCAAAATCAAAGCGTTGCGTTGAGTTCCGCCCCTCAACACGCAATGCCTCAGAATTCCAAGTGGGGAACGGAAGTGTCCCAATGCGAACGGAGTGTCATAACTAACACAGGTGATAGGGATTTCCAATTATATAAATAATCCCAATAAACTCCATTATGCTCCGAAATTTTTTAGATAAAATTTAAAATTTACATAAAATATTATCAACTGTTAGATGACGGATTTTACTGCGAAAAAAACTGCAAAATATTTAAAATCCGACACCTTTAGACCTACACTGAAACTACTTTAAAAAAACTTACGATGCTTCTAAACAATGAATTAAGTACAATTTTAAATTACAAATAAATTACTCTTACGACAATTAAGCATACAATAATATTATGTAAACGTGACAGCAGTTTATATAAAAAAAATAAAACACTTTTAATTTTATTATCTATATTATAAATATGACAAATTTGTCAATGATCTTAACTTTGGATCCAAAAGACTTTTTAAATTTCGTTACAAAACTGCAATCACAATATAAATGTAACTTACTTATATAATATTACGATAAAATTTTATAATAAAGTCTTTTATTTAGCGGACATAGTCCTCAAGCACACGAATTTTCAAAAGGCCAATTTCGCAATAATTCTATAATATTAACTAATGTTTATAAAATTACTTAAAAGTAACAATAAATAAAACAAAAAAAACTCCAAGTGTCATTTTTCCATCAAAATGGTAGTTTTTCTTTATCTGGCAACACTAACTGGGAAACTTAACAAAATTATTGAGTAAAAATACTAATTAAGTTTACTTTTTCGATTATAACTATATAATCGATTATAAATCTATAATTTTTTTTTATTTTCAAATTAAAAATGGCAATATTAAACTAAACACTTGGAAAATATAAAAAAAAATCTTTGGAAATTATATTGCATGAAATTGTAATTAAAATATAATATAATATTTATTTCAAATAATTATTTTTTCTCTTTGAATATTCTTTGGCAGTAAAGATAGTTTTTAGACAAATTAATACTTTGTTTTTTATTAATCTTATTATTATATATTACAATACTTTTTTTATTCAATTTAAGTACAAATTATACAAATATTAATTTATAAACAATGGCTGTACTTTACTGTAAATTGACTATTTTAATACAAAAATAACCGATATATTTTGAAAATTGTCTATAAAAAACCGGTCAATTACACAACATATTTTTCGCCATATTTACTGGTGTAATTACTTTTTATGTAATTCCAAATTAAGTTGAATTTATAATTTTCTGACTTTTACTTCATTTAGAAAATAGCTGATATATTTTAAACTTGTTCTACTAAAAACCGGTATTTTTTTTTAAATTTCAATAAATGTTAAATTTTTGTTAATAATTCCAAATTCAGACATTTCTCCTCAACTACTGATGTAATGACATATTGAGAACGTCATTGGGCTCTATCTTTTCATCTTCACTGGAGATTTGGTTACAACTTAGAAAATGTTTTCCAAAATCTATTTCATGTTCCTGCTCGAAGGTGGGTTTTTCCACATTCTGATCTCTTTGTTTCTTGCTGTTTTCGACAAATTGTTTCAATTGTTGGGGCATTGGAAATGATGATTTGATGTGACATCGCTTCATCCAGTTTCTTAGGGATTTTCTTGGTACTTTGTGTGTTTGGGCCGCTCTGGAAAACAATGGTTATTTTTAAAGTTAGTTAATATACATAATTTTAATAAGAAGGGATGTTAACCATAAGGAGATAAAATTGGCGTTGAATTTGTATGGAAAAATCTTTAAATCAATACCAATTTTTATAAAATTATGATTTCGAAACCCAATTAGGGGAATGAACTATTTCTATCCCTCCGCAAGACAAAGGCGTTGAGTTCCGCCGCTGACCACGTCATATCTCAAATTAGGGAGTAGGATGTTCTACTAACCTATATATGCTCCCGCCTCGTTTAACGTCCATCAAAGCTGCCCACATCGCCTCATTAGAGTACCTTCTATTCGGATTAAACTTCCCCATCATGGCTCTCTCCAATTCCTGTCGGGACAACCCCGAAGTACTGACTTCTGCACCAGCTAAGAACTGCTCCAAATCGGCTTTTAACGCCGTTTCTGATATATCTACCGTCCTGTCCTTAAATAAAGGTGGGCGACCACGTTTTTTTATAACTTTATCTATTTTATCACTCTTTTCGCCTTTAGAAATCAATTCTATTTCAGATTTTTGACCATCCAACTTTTTATTTGATACTTTTTTAGTCGACTTCAACAAAGAAACTTCTAATTCGCCGTTTTGTTCTAACCAACATTTGTAGTAATCGTTTTCCGTTTTTTGGAAGTCGTCCACATTGGTTATGCCGTACTTAGTAAACTCCTTTTGTATTTCATTTGAATTCATTTTTGCTAATCTATTCATATAATCGGAATTAGCGAGATTTTGTAATTTATTGTGGAAGAATAGCTCGCTCTCTGGTTTCACCCGTAGATATGGATTTCGACCTGAAATTTAAGAAAAAATTACGAAATAGTGAAAATAATCATTTGTGAACCATGAATGCTTCAAAAACACAGTCGACAAATGACATGTCTGTAAGATACACCATATTTTAAATAAAATTTTTAAAAATTAAACTACTTTAAACATTCATGGTTCAATTTGTACTAAAAAGCAAGATTTTTGATAATTTTTTAATTTTTATTTATTATATGTTATTATGTAAAATCGGCCTACCTTACAGACATTCATTTTAATATGTTCCTTCACATTACGATCTTCGGTTCACATTGAAATACGCGAAAATTTCAAAATATTCAACAAAAAAATAAAATTGAATAAAAAAATGTTTAAACTGGTTACAAACGGTCAATTTAAAAAAAAATGTAAATTGACCGTGACAAAGTATTTTTTTAAATAAGTGAACTTACCTGAAGTTTGTCCTAAGCTGCTGCCGGGTTTGCTTGATTCTTCATCCTGGAATTTTAATTATAAGATTCGTAACTAAAATAGAGAAAAACTTTTCTTGGAAAATGTTTAAAAACTTGACGTGGGGAGATTTCAACCCGCTCTTGGAGACCATCAGGTACGTAAGTATGTGAGCGTAAGGCTCAGTGGTCAGAGTTCTTGGGCGGTTTACAGCGGTTAATTTTTTATACGTTTTCTAAGAGTGTTTTTTTTTCCTGAAACCCGGTTTCCACCTCAAAAGAAAAATGAGCGGGTAATGCTTAGACGGAAAGGACCCTTTTAAATAAAATCGATTATCATTTCTACCGGCAAAGAGCTTTATTTGCACTTTATTTGTATTTTGTAGTTACTTCGCTTTTCTGTCTAGAACTGAGGCAGTTCATTTCAACTGTATCTGAAATGAACTATTTGACTGATGTCCATCTACTAATCAATTTACCGACAAAGCTATAGGTTATTTATATATTGTTACCTCATGATAGTCCCCGTGGTCGTTCTCCAGCACGCCGTAGTACAGCCCGTCCTCCTCCACGGTCTCTTCCTTCACTTCCTTGTCGCGCTCCTCGGATTTACGTTTCTTGGGGCCGTTTGTTGTGTTTTGTTGTTTATGTTGCTGCTGTTGTGTTCGATTGTGTTGTTGTTGTTGTTGTTGTGCTAATAACAATAATGTTTTATTAAAAAAAAATTGGTATATTAGTTAAAACTGTTATTTTATTTGTTATAATATATCTTATAAAACAAAGTCGCTTTTCGTGTCTGTCTGAACTTTCTAACTCTTCTTCTTCTAAACCACCCAACGGATTTTTATGCGGTTTTCACCATTAGGTCGAGTATTTCTCAGGGAAGGTTTATATATAGTTTATTATTTGTACATTCTTATGTAAATTAACATAAATACGATAAATGTGTATAAAGTCCTACCCGTTGAGACACTTTCGCGCATGCGCTGCTTTAATGGTAAGTACTACATGAAAATAATGTACTGGAGTATTGTTCCTCTTAATAAGATCTACAAAAAAGTCCGCGACAGCATATTTTTATCTTTTTAGGATAACGTGTAGTGATCATATTTCTGTCTAAAAATAGTAATTTCAATATATTTTTTATTGTGAGGGATATTTTTCCATAATGGTATTAATCCTTATCCTTTAAAATACTTTATTAATTTTCTACGTTAAACGAAGATAAAATTTGCTGTTTACACTATTTCGAAATTGCGAATAGTTTTAGAGAAAAACGCATTTAATTGTTGACACATCACGCCGTTGACTCATCAGCTATGCCGACTCAAGTTTTACTTATCCCTTACTCTCAGCATATAACTAAGTATATTAGTTACGTTGGCCATTTAATGTAGATCAAAACTGTCTTTTACTGTTTTTCACTTTAATAAGTACTTTAGAAGTTGTTACAATATCAAAACATCCTTGCTGCGAAACGCGCCCCGCGATGTTTTGCTTATACAAGCGCGTCATGAGCAGTCATCGGTGGTTCAGTGGTAGAATGCTCGCCTGCCACGCGGGCGGCCCGGGTTCGACTCCCAGCCAATGCATTCTATTTAATTTTCCTCACAGACAGCCACGTAGTGCTTGCTTTTCATCAGGGACAGAATACCCTCTTAAGCATTAACCACAAGCTCGAAAAAAAAAAACCCGCCTGCCTCTATAGCAACGAATATTTAGATGCGTTTGCATGTATTGGATAATCGGAGTTGAATGTATTATTTCTGCGCGATATATTTGGTTTCATATTTTTTGTAGTAGTTATTAGTAGGTAGGTTTTTGTTTATAATTTCTTCCGTTTAAAAATAGTCATTTAACTATCTAAAAATAGTCATTTAAATATATTTTAATAAGTACTTGAAAAGATTAGTAGCACAGATTTAAAATTACGGTACCTACTAAAAAATCCTTGTCGAGTAAAACAATTGGAAAATCCTTATTGAAACTACGAAAACGCGGGTTGCATTAGAGTTTAATTAATTTTCACATTATCTTAAGTGCTTTGCAAACATACATTATATGAATAATCCAGTAGTAAAAGCGGGCGAAGCCGCAAGGGGGTCGCTAGTTATAATACAATTTGAGGCCAGTGGTGGCGCAGGGGGCGTGCGCGCGACAGGTTGTGGGTTCAAGCAATACCGCCAGTATTCGGTGAGGAGTGGAGTGTTTTAACACCAGGTTCCCACTGCCTATTCTGCTACAGACGGATTGAGATGTACATCGCGAAGCTGCGAATGTTATAGACCGTCAATTGACTATTAAAGCAGAATTAATCTTTACTATTTTTTACTAATTGTATGTCTTTAGATTGTTTACTGCAAAAGAGTTAACCCCATTCATAATCAGCTTGTACGTAATTACATTTCGTATGCAAGTATGTATAGCACATGACATGCGGTTGGAAGATGATTTATTTTCATTTCTCTCTTTGGTAAGAAGACAAAGCGCGGCGTTGCGTTCCGATACTCAACACACAATCTCTCAAAAATGTAGCAGTGCGTGGGGAACAATGTTTTACGTAGTGAGGTACCCTGCACATAGCAGGCTAGGCAGAGGCAATGTGGGAACCTAGTGTTAAGACACTTATGGTCCCTTATTTTTCACCTAATTCTAGTGGCAATACGTGTTGAGTACGACGGAACCCCCAGACCTCACAAAGCCACACTTACCGCCGCCGCGCTGCACGTTGGCAACCAGCGCGTCGCTGGCCAGGGTGTAGTCGCGCGAGTCGGCGCCGCCCTCGCCCGTCGCGCTCGCCTCGCCCGAGCACAGGCCTGCGGGAAACATCCATGACCATCACACATTCTATACGCTAAAAGTTAATACTTTCAATTTGAGTCATTAGTTCCCGAGATTAAAAAAAAGTCTTCAGTTTTATAATATTATTATAGAATTACGCCACTCAACAACACAATGAATTGTATGTCAGTACATTACAAAAATGAAGAACTGGGAAAGATATTTGCCACAGCATGAACCATGCTCATGGTAAAATGTAAAACATTATATTGGTTTTAACTAATTACTAATCCGGCTAATGGCTGTAACTCATACTCACTCTCATCTGCCACTCAATATTGTCTTGAAAATCGGGCGTTGGCAGGAGAGTTGATGTTTCCTGTGCCTACTCTGCTGCTATATGCGGACTGCGGTATACAGCGTGAAGCTAATCTTATATAGTAGCTATATACTAATATAACATGGAATTTTAAACTAAATTAATATTTACCTCTTATTTGCAGAGCTTCAGCGGACTTCAACAAACTAGGAAGCTCCTCTTGCGTTACGTTCACTTCGCCCTTATACATGAAATCCACTAGCGCTTGCATTTCACTAAACCTGAGCCAAATAAAATATTTATTTTATAATATATATTATAAGAACATTAAAAGTTAACTTTATATTCTTTTGAATATAATCATAAATGCTATTAATAAATTGCCCTAGAAATTTAAATAAACCATAATTATGTTATTTTAATAATCATCTCTCTTCTCTCTATTGCCTCACCTAACTTAATCAAAAATTGTACAACATACAATTATATAACAATGTTGTAAAAACTTTAATACATGTAATAAACTGCATTTCTTTGTAAAATTAGAAAAGAAATAGAGAATACCATATCTTGATACTATATTTGGTCTACCATAGTAGAATGACCATAGACTTATAAAAACCAAAAAACCCACCTCATGTCCCTCATCAACACAATAGGATGGTCACAAGGGTTCTGCAACAATAGTCTCTCCAAGTAAGCGGAGCAAGCGGACAACACTAGCTTGTGACATCGCAGTTGCCGCGCTTCACACGCCAGCGTCACGTCCGCGAACTGCTCCGTAAGTAATAGACGAGGAAATACCGCCTGGAACGAGAATTGCAAGGATTACAACAGTGCCTGATGCAAAAACAAGCAATTGTTGCAAGAATTACAACATTGTACAAAAATAACCTGCACAATAACAACAACAACAACAATAAAGAGTAAACAATATTAAATGAAATATATACTAGTTTTTATTTTCCAGTAAATATTTGTATTTATAAAAAAATCTAAATATAAAAATAAGAGAGCAATTCACCTGCAAATTAGTGTGGTAGGAGTTCCAGCGGACACAGAACTGTTGCGGGGGGAGCGCCATGTTGCCATCAAACGAACTTGTACTTAAAGTCTAACAATAAATATGAATATACATCACTAAGTCTTTGGCCGATACGTTCAGTCCGTCCGTAAATTGCACGAGTACAGTCCACCAAAAAGGTTTGTATCACAGATTATTATATTTGCTAAGTTTATAAGTACCAAATACACTAAATTCAAGTAGAAACTTTAGACTAGATTGTATTTTTAGAATACTGGAACTTTGTAGTGTTGTATTGATTTGTTTCATAATCTGAAAATAAAAGAGAATAAACATTATATTTACAAAGTAATCATTTACAAATTACTAGCTGCCCGCCCGCGGCTTCGCTCGCTCAATAGAGGTCTCCTCTTGGAGATCTTTATAAGGTTATCCTACGGCAAGTCGCGTCGGGCGATTTGTCTTTCTAGAGAATTATTTATTACCCTGTGGGTGTACCGAACCCATAACCATCGCAGTTAGACGCTGTCTCTGTGCGCTACTGTGCTCTGGGAACACAAAATATTAAATCTGAACCAAATAAATACTTCAAAAAAACCTTAGCGAATCTAAGAGTAAAATTGGCTGTTGTAATTAAATAACTTTCTACTGGTGTGCAAGCTAGATAGCAATACAGGGTGGAGGGTGAGAAGGAAAAGAACAGAAGACACGGGGAAGTCCCCCGCTCGGGCGAGTCCCCCCTCGGTGAAAGTTACAAATAAAAAGGTTGAACATAAAAAATCAATATGAGTCGTTGTTGCGACCCCCTAGTCCCGACCGACCACTCATTCATATACGATATTTGGAGACGATGAATGTCGCGCACACATATATACCGCGATACAACGCGACTGTCGTGGGTTCGACTCCCGCGACACAAGATGACGTCTGAGCTGAGCCGAGGTACCCACTGTACCTTTCCTATCTATAATATCTAGAATATCATGCAAGCCCTATACAAATAAAATAAATATACTTATTTATCAAATATGAGGTACAGTGCCAACCACTGAGCCAGCATATGAACTGTAGCTATACTGTTAACAAACACTGGTCGTCAATGTCTCGGCGGTCAGACCCATCAGACCCATCGGACCCATGACACATTGTGGCCGTCGTGCTCGTGGCGCACGACATAAAGGTGTATAGATGATGTAGATGCAGGCAGTGGGATCTACGGTTAAGACACTTCGTCGCCCGCTTTGCGCCGTAATTGCGCCTTGTCTTGTTACCAGAACGAGGTATTCATTCAAATATTAAATAACGAACTCTACTCGAGGAAACATCCCCAATATAAACAAGTAAAACACAAAATAATAATTGAGGGGGGTTTAGGAACAGTAATCCCCAAATTCAAATCTACAAAAAAAAATGCCTGTCTGTTTGTGCCCGCTAATTTCCGAACTACTGGACGGATTTCAATGAAACTTTTTTGGTTGTATAGCTACTATAAAGTCTAGGTAACATCTAGGCTATATTTTATTTTGAAAATCTGGATACCTCATGTGGAACCTTAACAGCCTGCTTAAACTGTCAGAGATAAAAATACACCTACTGCCTTCGGAAAAATTGAACAGCAGGACAAACAATTTCCACCCACATAACAAAAATGAAGGTCTGGAGTACCTGACGAGGAACCCTAGCAGCCCATTTAATCTCAAAGAGATATAAATATAGCGTCTGGCGGGGCGCTAGTATTAATATAAATTTAAATGAAATATTTATTTAAATGTATATTTTGATTGGTTCACTGTGGTCGCGGGGGTCCGGGGCGGGGGTCCGGGGCGTCGACCCTAGGGGGCGCGCCCAAAATAGCCCGCGCGGGGGTCCGTGCGCTATATCTGGACGCGATACGAGGCCAGAAGCGCGTCTCACTGCTTTAACTACGATGTGACCTCAGTGTTTGGTTTGTGCACTAAAATAGCGCCTTCGCTCTCAATACAGTGTAATCATATTCATTTTTAAACATTATTAATTCAAATTAATATTCGTTTTAGGTATAAAAAAATTCGCTTTCTCTAGGTATTCTTTCCAGTGCAACATTTAATTAATTTAAATATTATTAATTGCTTTTTAAATTCAACCCGTATCCCGCCCACAGTACGTTAGGCAGAAAAGCATTGCGTGGTAAGCGGTAGAGCTCAACGCCGCGCTTACAGCCGCACGCTCGTGTGCTGTCCGCGGGGCACGGGGGGGGGGGGGGTGTCGTGACGTCACTCATGTCATACTGACAATGGATCGCGGAGGCGGTCAACAAAACGAAGCGGGTTTGATTTCTTCTTGGAGAACAATTAGTAAGTATTTAATGTGTCCGTTTTGACGTAGTCTAATTGCAACAATGCGGCGTTGGGTTCCGTCGAAACGCTGCGATGTAGCGAACACGCTAATTACATTTAAGATTTCGGTACAAAAATACAAAATGGGTCGCATGTGTAACCTACATTTGGGAGTCTGTAGTTCATCTACTTTACATACTCGTACTGCTAAAGATCAAGGATTCGACGTTGAAAACTAAACTCTGAGCCGGTCCATACATATATATGACAAAAACTATTACTGTCTGTCTGTCTATTCACACTATAATATTAATATAAAATATAAATGTTACTACTACTGACTAGTGTTACTTAGGACTGTAACTGTAATCGCGACGAATGCGGGTTCGATTCCCAATCACAGGATTGCTCGCAGTGCAGTGCAGCGAGGGGCGACACTACACTCACTGTCTTGGCAACAAGATATTTGCTATATGCGGGAAACAAGGATATAAGAAGAGGATACAATGATTTATTCTTAAATTTCGTACTTTCATAGGTCTTTAAGTGAATTCTTACTGGAAAAATCATTTTAATTGAAATCAAACCTACTAATTTCAGTTTAAAAATATGCAAACCATAAACCGATGTTATTATTACAATATTATGAGAATAAATCTGTAATGATGTACCTACTATATACTAAGACTATATATATAATAATTTTAGTTTCTATTCCTACCTACAAACTTCTCAGAAGTAAATAATGGAAGTGAACATGAATCAAATTGCAATAAGTATTTGTTTTCAGAGCGACGCGTTAGTGAGTGATGAGTCACTCCCGCTATCTCATCTAATAGTGTTTGAGATTATCTCGAGGTTCTTATCGATATTTTATTAAAAATATATATGTATAAATACCTTTTTTTAAACCAAATTATCTTTAGGGCCTCAACAGAATTTTAAGTTTTTCCATTGTTGTATGTGGATCATTGGTGCACTGGCGAGTCAACTAATGCCTAATTGCAGCGCAGTAAAGAAAATTTTGGGCCTCTATAATGGAAATATGTTATCAGAATGCTATTTGAGTTCAGATTTTTGACCGATAAGTTGTTCAGTGATAGAGGTGTGTGACGATAGCAGCTAGGACTTACCGGCAGGTGCCTGTTACACACACTGGAGCTCCGTGAGATCGTAATGGTTAAAACACGAGCACAAAGCGAACATTTGGCCGTTCCCAAAATAGTTTGCGGGCCCCGAATGAACTTATAAACATTCGACGACCGGCGACCGCTCGGAGACCTCGGGGCCTGGTGTCGGACTCGCGACTCTACTATTATTGTAGTCTAAGCGAGAGGTCTCACCGCTGACGCTAAATGGTCGACTATCATGTGCTGAAAAATGTGAGTTTTCACGATTGCAGGCCCCGAGGGCGGCGCGGGGGGGAGGACGCGGCCGCGCGAGACCGCATCACGTATGCAATTAGCGGCGTACGCGTTTTTACTGTTACTCAAATGAAAAATCAATAATTTTTAAGAGAGCAAAATTTTGTTCATATTTTCCTACAGACCCCCGCTTTCCACCCGCGACCGTCAACGCCAGAAAGAGACGGACATACATCAATTCAAATGTTATATTTACAGTGCGAGCGAGACGGCAACACTCGTCGCACTTCATCTTAAAAAACAACAACATTACGCAATTACCAAAATGACAACACTCACCAACATTCACCGCATACATTAAACTAAACACAACAACTGTTTTAGATTTTCTCAACATTTTCAAAGTAACGCGGAGGCATTTTGTTTGGAGCGCGGAGCGGGCGGGTGAGCGACACAAGCCACGTCTGTCGGCTTGCGACTCGCGCAGTCGACTGGCGCGTCACGCGGGCGGCGGGCGGCGGGCAGCGGGCGGCGGGCGGCGGCGACGTTTGCAATCTGTGGAATTAAAATCTGGCGCCTTTTACTTAATCATTTCTATGCTTAGCTAATTAGCTTCAGTTATTATTTATTTATTCTATAAATAATAATGTTATTTATATATAATAATTAATAAATATTAATTAGGCCAAACATGACGCAAGCGAGCCACAGTATTCACGAATGTGGGTATATTTTCCCCGCTCCGATAACAAGGCAGAGCGCGGCGTTCCGGCGTTGAATTCCGTCTCACTCAACACTAGGCTTGGGTCCATTCCGTCGTCCGTTAGAGCAACATAGCAACATATATGAGCGGACTCTGGCTGTCTAGTGGAGCTGGAGTTACTTAGCCAAGCCTACTCAACACGCACGTAAGTGTCTTCATTGCAACCGAGTCTATTAACTTGGGGCATATTTATGTAAGGTAATAAACTATTCTAAATCTTTTTTTTTTCTAAAATATATAGCTATCAAATAAAATCAATTGCATTATGTCCATGACAAAATTACAAATATGCGAATATTTTTTTTTAATTAGCAATTATTTTTCTTTACCTTAGATTACTTTAACAACCAAAAAACTATATTTGTGATAGGATTTAACTTAGTGTTTACTTTTAAAATTAATTATTTTTATTTCATTTCTTTTTGTTATTTAACTAAAATCAAAACACACACAACACAAGTAAGTAGTAAGCGCGCGCATAACAATTTCGACGTAGCTTGATGAGAACGTATGACACAGTGGTCAGAGTGCCCGGTGGATTAGTATTACTAGACCTGGTGGACTACATACATATTGAGTTTCCGGGATGATGGAGAACATAGTATATTAGTATTGTTTAACTTTCCATGTGTATTTTTTTAAGTTTATTTTTTCTAAGTTTCCGATCTCAAGCAGTAGAGATATCAAAGGAGGATTGTTCCGTCTTTGTGCTGTAAGCAAAACTAAATCTTTTACGCTGAACATACATTCCCGCTGTATCCCGCCCATAGTCGAATAGGAAGAGGGAACCTCGTGGTAAGCATTGCGTGCTGAGTGGTGGAACTTAACGCCGCGCTTTGCCTTGCCTTTCGTTAGTTGTTACTAGAGCGAGGAACTGTCGTCCACAACCTGTCGTGTTTACAGTCATACGTCTCAACTTTCTAGCAAATAATAATTACTTGTTAAATCAAAACGAATATAAATGACAACAAAATAATAGTAAAACCCGTGGATTTTAATAATAATTTAATCGTTAAATATATATTCTATCATATAAATCTGTTACTTTACATAAATAGTTAGTGGAGGGCTTGGCGCTGGCCCACGCCTCCCCACGTGGCATGAAGTCAGACCACGTGGCCTGAGCCAAGGCGTGCCAGGCCAGCGTCAGATCACACAATATATTATAATAAATTAAATTTATTAATACAGCAATTCAACAATGACCGCTTTATAAGTGATAGTGAGTGAGTCTAGACCTTTAAAAAAATGGCTAAAACAGATTAAAAATAAAGAAATAATTATTAAAATTGTATTTTTAGATACATTCTATATAAAGGTTTATAAATTATTAATAAGGTCCAGGTCTCACTCGCTATCGCCTCCAGCTTCTATTAACAATATCTTTGGTTACATAAAGATTCCTTGTGATGCTCCGCCCAATTGACTAATAAGATTTCGCGACTTTTATCAAAATTAAATTTAAAAAAAGAACATCAATACCTGAATGAAATTTAATTTGTATATTTAGATGAAATGCAACATTATTTTAAAACGCGCGTTATGAGATACAGTTAAATTTGCCATTTTCATCTTTAATATACATATTTTAGAAAAAGAATTTTAAAATATAAGAAACTACTAACTTTCTGAATTGAATTGAATTCTTGATATATGGCGTTTCGAGCGTGCCAGTTGAGCACAATTCATTTCGCCAATGTCACGTTGTATGGAAAGCACACGAATGAAATTGACCGGTAATAAAAAAGATTAATACTAACTTTCTGAGCTCATATTTAAGATATTTGTCAAAATGAAACTGTCACTTTTGATATTTGACAACGACCACAGACTAAATATATATATATTTATATATTTAAACAAAACGCTAAAACATGATAAAAGCCGCAAATCTAACATTTCGCAGCGGAGTTGTCGCGCACTCAACAGTAAATAAAATTAAAAAAAAAATATACAAAAAAGAAACAACCACGCCTCAAGCACTTACTTAACTATACCTCAGAAGATGGCATCGAACGGAAACTAACGTTAGGTACATGACAATGACAAACTATATAATAATTAACAAATAACTAATTTATTATATTTTTATGTAAAGAAAACTGTGACGTCACGTTTTTGTAAATTATTGTATTTTATTAAATTATGTACGTCATCTATATATTGTATAACACATAGATGACATATCAAAGATAGTGAAGTCACAGCTCGGTCATGCACCGTCCTAAAATTATCTTAGTTAAGAGTAAGGCATACCATTAGATCGTCCTGAGGTAGACGCGGGGCGCAACCACCGCAAATACATACCGCATTTATATATATTTAAAATACAAGTGGCGTAACTAAAAAAATATAATTTTGCTTAAAATATAGATTCTATGGTGAACTTACATTTTTTTAGTTACATCACTTTTATTCTAAGACTATGACGTGTTAATGTATGAATTATTAATATAACTGCACGCTGAATACAAATTTTATATTGATTTTCATTGTTTTCATTTATAAATTTTAAAAAAAATTGGAGTTTCATAATATAAGTTTATCTTCACTTTGTATAGCATCGACAGTACACTTGTAATATTGCATCCTCAAATAAAAGTGACATAACTCAAGATTTTTAATTTACCATAAAATCAAAATGTTCTTGTAATTTGCAATATCTTAAATTGTCGAAAGTTTCGAGTTACATCACTTTAATTTTAAGAGTATGATAATAAGTAGTGCGTGTACGTGCAACACGGACAAGCGTCGTTTTTAAAATACTCATCTTTTATATATATTTATCATATTTAGTACACAATCGTTTCACATTCCGGTTGCTTTTATTATTACAATAATATCATTTATATTTCATACGTTTATATATATTGTTGAAAACGTATATAAATAATGTTTTACAATATAACAAAGTAATAAAATACTATTAGATTCCCGTATATAGCAAGATAGGCAGAGGGAGCCTGGGAACCTAATACTGAGACCCTCTGTTTCCTTTGAGAAGTTTTCGTTCCTCACTTTCCGCCAAATTCGCGGAACTCAACGCCGCGTTTTGCCTCGTTACCAGAACGAGAAAATGAAAATATTAAATATTTCATTCTCCCGAGTGAGAATCGAACCCACAACTGTCGCGTTTACAATCGCACGTGACCCTGCGCCAGTAGGGCCTCAAAAGTCTATGAAATAAACAATACTTAATAATTGAATTTAAAAATGTTCTAGTATAATCCCCAAATAAAATATTGGAAGTTTTTGCTTTTTAATTGCTATTTGTTATGTCATTTAAATATTGACAATACATATAAATGTATGAAAACTCGTCAATTCCGTTATTTGTATTTAGCTTCAAATGTTTAAAATAAGAAAGAAATTAAATTATGAATGAAAGGAACTTGACAATTCAAGTTGTTTCATTCGTTTTTAAAACTTAAATAAAAAAGTAGCCATTAAAATTGACATAAATTTATCATTCATATACTATAGCCTTAGCTTCTGACAAAAACTGCTAACTCTATTTTTTGTATAAAATGAAGCCTTGGAAAACAAACACGTTCAAAAACAATCAATTTCGTAATAATATATATATTTAAATATATAAAACTAAAATCATTGGACGGTAAGTATTTTATATATTACATTTTTTTTTATAAACTACAAAGTGGACTTGCCAGCGTCTCTGGAACATAAACAAAATTTGTGGTTAGAAAAGTAACAAGAATTATCAAGTAAATAAGAAAAAATAGAGTAAGCAGTTCGAGTGTGAGGTTGTTTGTTGTGATTAAAATTCTGAGTAATTATTTTGTGATAATTGCATGTTCCGTACTAATATAAGGTAAAAATAAACAAAACTTAACTAAAATAAATAATTTGAGGTATTTCAATTGGTTTAGAACGTATGTTTTTTTTTATTTCCATATCATTTATATATGCGTGTATTTATAGTGACGTTTTAACGCAGTAAATAACGATAAAATGTTATAAAATGAATTTTGTATGAAATAAACAACAAGTATAACTTAATATTAGTACAAAAATGACAAATTGTTTTATTACGAAACATAAAAACAATAAATATAAAAGAAATTAAAACAACGTAACTATTTTCAATAATATAAATATTTATAATGAAATAATAGACTATATCTAAATATTTCGAACATTTTTAAAGTATCATCAACACATTTGGAAAAGGAAAATAAGTTTTCTAGAAAAAAGTTGTTAATTATCACAAATAACTTTAGTTTTTTTTTTTCAAAACAAATATCTTTAGCAATTTGTCATAATATTGAATTAATTTGAAACAATTTAGGCTTCATTTTATAATTTGAAATGTGAATGAGCTGACAAGCAAAAAAGATGGTAATAAAAATAAAAGAAAAAAAAAGAAATAATTCTGTTTATTATCTAATTGCTTTTATAAAAACAATATATTCGAGACATTTCCAAACAAAAAAAAACAAAATGATTATAAATTATTCTAAATAATAAAGAACACATTATTTAATAAATAATAATTTCAATATAAACTTGTCAACGTATTCGCATTTAATACACGACTTATATAATAAATAACAATAAAATCAGGAACAACTATTTTTCAAAGATAATTATTTGTCTATAATTATGATCATTGTGATTATGATTATGGTCATAATCATTGTGATTACGACCTTAATCATAACTAATATTATATATTCTTTATAATAAAATCTCATTTTGTTTTACCATTATTTATTACAGTTATCGACATATAATATTATAACAATACTAAACTTTATATTAAAAAACCCTGTTATTTTAAATAATAATAAATTAAAATGGCGTCTCAAATAAAAAAGAAACTATAATTATGGTGCCGGTTCGATTCTCTTATACATTTTTTAATAATAAAGTCCAGTATTGTGACGTCATGTCCGTTATCAATGATACAGTATATGTAAAATATATCTATTTATATATAAATATACAGTGCTTGTCTGTATGTATGTTACAAATTAGTAGCAACGCTGTCCAGTTGGAGCAACGATGATTATTTTATTCTGAAAATAAACAAAAAGAATTATATTAAAAAGATTATTTGAAATACAAGACAAAACGCGGCGCTGAGCTTCCATCGTCAAATGCCACGAAAAATATGCGGTGCATGGAGGACGGAGTGTCTTAACGCGAGGTTCCTTCTGCATACCTGCTATATGCAGGCTACAGCGAAAAGTTCCATTTTTTTTAAATTAAATAAATATTTGATAATAATATGACTTTACTACATTGATATTCTCAATGAAAATTTAGAGTAATTCTGTTTGAAAATAGATATTATAGTTAATAAATAATTTATTTTTTCTGTAGCACTAGGAAAGAGGATATGTAACTCACGACTGTCACGTCCCAGTCACACGCTGTGCCGCTGTGCCAAGATAACCTCAATATATTATTTATTCGAATTAAAGTCGTGAGGGTAAAAAAAAAATAAAGAAGTCATTATGTGATACACATACCCGTGGGTGTGTTGTGGAGGTGTCAGGGGGTGTGTGGGGGTGTTGGTGGGTCTACGCGCGTGGCGCCAGCTCGTAGAACAGCACGTAGGCCTCCGCCGACACCACGCTGCGGGGACTGATGCTCGACACCCTACATATACAATTGCAGATATAGTTTTTTTTTCAGTTTCCCACTGTATCCCGCGTAGGGTAGGCGGAATGAACCTAGAAACCTACACCAATGTATGTAGAATTTATGTAACCGTTTAAGACTTATTAGAAATCGAATATCATAAGTTACTTAAATTATTTTCTTAACTTTCAATAATTGCTTATTAAATAGTAGACATGTAAAAGTACCCAAACGCAAAACGAAAGCATCTTATTCTCAAACTTCGAACACATTTCAATACTAATAAATTATAGAGTAAGCATATATATATTTTTTTACACATTTCAATATAATTATAACTGTTTATCTTATTCGAGTTACAAATATAAATTTAGTTTATATAAATTTATAAACAAATAGTTCTTTTTTATTATGGGGTTACGTTTTTAGAAAAGACAACAGAAGAGCAGCCAACTGCGAGAAACATATAGTGGGAAACCCTTTGCTACAAAAATTAAATAGAAATAAAAAAGCTCAAAAAAGTATGAGAAACTTTGTTTCCTTGAATAGACTATAGTGTGTTGAAGAATGGGTGAGGAAGAGTCGTTGGGTACCTGGAGTCGTTGTACTCGTGCCAGTCGCCGGTGTAGGGGTGCTTGCAGTACGCCGTGTAGTGCCCCGAGTAGGTGGTGCCTGCAATACCGTCGAGAATACATTGAACGCGCCTCGTATATACACATTTAAAAGTAAATAATGAATATAATAAGATTGTCTTTTTATAAATATATTTTTTAATGTATGAACTGGGTGAAATAAAATCAACACTAAATGTTAAGTGAAGTTTGCCAAAATATAATAATAAAAACAGCATTTGTTTAGGTTGAGCTGTTTCTGAGATTAGCGTTCACAAGTGCACAGACAAATAAACAAAAATTTTAAAATCTGTTGCTGCAGTTTGTATGTTTTCAATCACATGGCCTAGTTCTATCACATTGATAAATGCTCCGAACAATAGTTTTTCTCATAATTAGAATAATTACAAACAGCAATTATTAATTATATGTGCTACCCGAAGCTTGTATGTTTAAAATGTTATTTCACACTCCACAAACATGTTAACAACACAAATAGCGTTATAAACGCGCTGATAAGGACGTATGGCTCAGTGGTCATACCAGAGTGATTGCTAACAGCATACAGGTTGTAGGTGGCGGCGGCGGCTGCCGTGGGCGCGGCCGCGAACGGGGACATGTCCAGGCCCGTCAGCGGGAACTCCACCACCACCGACAACTTGCCGCGGAAACGCTCCGTGGGGGAAAACCTGGAACATTACCAATAACATAACTGAATGGAAAAGATTGTAGGAGGCCTTTGCCGATTGGCAGACAGATCTCCAAATAATAATCAAATATTAGAATTAACTTAAATAAGTATGTGTATTGTGTTATCATTCTAAAAAAATAATAGTTATTGTTTGATCTGAATAAAAGGCTAAATTGTCACCAATAACCATACTAGATGGGAACACATACACATGAATCAAACTGATCTCAGGATATTACACTGACAGCTCTCGCGCTCTGTAAATAATATTATAAAATGATGTCCATGCAACTTATGTAATCCTTTCAAACTTGTTATTAGATTAGTTTTGATCAATTATGCCGTATTTGTATGCAATCCTTTAACTAGTGTATAATTGATCGAAGAATATTAACGTTTATATTATAGAGATAGAATACCGGTAAAGCTGAATTATACTGGAAGACCCGAAGTACGGTTAGAGAAAGGTAAAATTAATGAAAAACGTATTTCATGTGTCGTCGGTTAATTTGTATTATAGAAAAGTTGTACATTTTTTATGTTATAAACGTAGTGTTCAGTGACAAAAACGTGATTATTTTATATATTCTTTATCGGGGTGGGGAAAGGAGTGTCTTAACACTAGGTTCCCTTTGCCTATCCTGCTGTGTGCGGGATACAGCGTGAAGCTGAATAATATTTCAAATATCCCGCCAACCTGAATAGCTGCCAAATTTCGTAATTCTAGGTCAACCTGAAATACCCTATTAATTTTGATTGTCTTTACAGTGCCGAAATACGCGTATTTTGTGATACCTGACTATATGGATTGAATTTCAACTAGATATCTCCAAGCATTCCTAAGACAAGCTCTTGACACATCGACATACAGACAGGGTCCCTTTTGTCCTTAAAAGGTAAGGAACTCTAAAAAGACAACATTCTTAATATTTACAGACAGACAAAATTAATATGTATTAACAATTTTAATTTATTCCATATAGCTTATCTTGAATGTAAGTTTGTATGTATGTATATTTTTAAGTAAATACTAACCTTTTAAGATGCAACACCAGCACCTGCGGGAACTTCTGCACCGTGAACCACTTCAGACACTTCCGCCGCACGCCGCACTTGGAGCACGTCTGGAGGTGTGTACTAATGTCGTTAGAGTTTCTAATATTATAAATGTGAAAGTTTGCGAGGATGGGTGTTTGTTCCACTTTCATGCCAAACCTAATAAACGGATTTAGAAAGAAACTTTACAGTAAATTTTTTTTAAAAAATCAGCTTCACTCTCTATCTCGCACACAGCAGGATAGGCAGGTTTCCCTAGTGTTAATATACTCCATTCCTTACTTTCCATCGAATTCTGGAGGCCTTTAAATATTTCATTTCCTCGAGTGGGGATCGAACCCACAACCAGCCGATTTTACAGTCACGCTTTGTGCCCCTGCGTCACGACTGGCTTCAACTTTACAGTAAATATTAGGCTACTATTTATGGAAACATTGCGTATCAATGGGTTATAACATAACAAAAAAAAGTTTTAATATTTCGTAGGTGAAACCCAAAGTTACATTTTTATTAATACCAAAAAAACTTGTAAAACATGTGTTACTGAAAACTTCAACTTTTGGACCGCTTTTATTTTTTTTATAGCAAATATATAAATAGAAAACCTTAATTGACGAAACTGTAATATACACACCGGTTTCTCGTCCCCGTCCAGCTCCTCTTCCCGGACGAAGTGTTGCAGACATTGTTGTAGTTTCAAATTACCAGTGCGGGAGGGGATCGGCAAACTGTACACAATACACAACGTTAGAGAGTGCTCGAGGCGGGCAGGACGGGAGGAGTGTGAGGTGGAGGTGGTACGTGCCTGAGGTCCCAGAAGGGGTCGAAGGTGACAGAGTCGTGCAGGCAGTGCGCGCACCGCAGCGTGCTCTTGAGCTGCCCCACGAAGATGTCCCCGACGCGGCTGTCCTCCGTGCGCAGGTAGCGCGCCCACGCCTCCTGCGCCTTGCTGGCCGCGCTGCATGACCAGAACAATGGTGATTACTAGACAGAAGCAGTGCGGACAAAGCGACCAAACCAGACCAAGAAAATCTAAAAATTAAATATTTAACGTATGGCGCTATGTTCTCTCTGACTACCCCGCTGCTTGCCACTGTAAAGCGTGAAGCTAAGTTAAGTTTTTAAAAAACATCGAGTAAATTTATTCATTAATATATAAAAATATTCTCACATTCAACATAAAAAAATTATCAATAATAAAAACAATATCTATATCCATAAAGAATTATTGAACTAAAATAAGAGTCCTTTAATTTATGCACATCTAATCACAAAAGTAACAAAATGCTCACCTAAGAGTATCATCGATCTCTGTCAGTATGGGTTTAGGTTTGATAGTGACACGATTCACATCCTCGTGTAAGCCTTCCAGCAGGTAACGGAGAAACTCCTGAAAAATACAAAAATATATTTATTAAAAACTAGCCATTCTACTACTAGCTACAAATTATTGTAATATCAAAGACGAATTAAACAAAATGTAAAAGCTATATTACTTTTATTAACCGACTTTTGTAAGAAAAGGAGATTATCAATTCGACTATAATCTCCTTTTATCACAAGGATACACTTCAAGGATAATTTGGTGAAAGTTTGGTTAGGTTCCGATTATGGGATCCGGTCAAAATTGAGAAAGTTTCTTTATTTTGGTAAAAAATTGATTATACTGTAATAGTTACAAGCAAAAACTTTTTAAATTGATGTCAGAAGTGAGATTCCTGATCTTTGCATTTCTTTTCAACCAACCTCAAAAAAGAGGATGATCTTATTTTCAACCAACTTCAAAAATGGGAGATTCCCAATTCGCCCGAATACTTTTTATGTGTGTTCTTGTCAATATACCAAAATGTAACTTTGCACAAAAATAATACCTAATTAAATGAAGTTTTACATGGGACAACCACAACCACTCGTTGAGAACCACTACCACCACCATCACCAATCGTTTAAGAAGCATCATTTTGAGATCTATCCATCACTTAAAATCGTAAAATAAATTAATTTTTAACAAAAAGAAAAATCGACTTCTAACAACGAACTAAAAAGTGAAAAATAATTTGACAAAGATTTTATAATTTTGAATTCGGTGTCAAATTAATGCTACAACACCCTTACTACAATATCTAATTACTAAGCCTGTTTGTTTTACGTGAGGCGTTGGACGCGATTCATTATCACAGTTTATATTGATTATGCCTACAGAGTGGTCCCTACTAGCAATATTGATATAAAAGTGGTCCTTGAGCAAGAAAAGGTTGGGAACCCCTACTATAAAGTAACCTTTTTCTAGTTTGTTTACTTTTATCTCACGGTCCCCTGAATAGGGTATAGAAATATACTTTTTTTATTTCTCTAACGAAGTGTCTTAACACTAGGTTCCTAGGTTCCATCTGTCTATACTGCTATGGGCATTCTGCAATATATTTATATGGTATTTCTTATACTTTCTACTTGACAGCGTAACAAGTCGGTTTTCATAATATTATTAGAATAGTAGAACACAAGTTTTTTTTTTTTACTACAAGTACTGTGATTGTTTCTTATTTGCTCTAATTACCGCATACGAGTACAACATTCATATAAATATAAAGTAACTAGCATTTTTTAGATATATTTATATTATTACAATAATAAAGAATTCAAGTAGTAGGTATTAAAATGTCTTAACACTAGTTTTCTAGGTTCCCTCTGCAATGTGCAGGACATAGCTTGAAGCTATGAAAAAAATAAAGTATTCGTTTGTTTGATGATGGTTATGAGTTCAATGTACTCTCTAGTTGCCCACCTGTGCGTCCTGCTGGCTGTACCCCATGAACCGCGGCGCAAATCTTTGAACCTGCGACTTGAGTGAAGTAGTGTTGATAACGGAGTCCCTCTCCCCGTTGCGCCATAATTCTTTTATTACACTTGCGAACGCTGGAAAATTTATCATTTATTTATTAATACCTTTTAGAAAAACTTATAAAAATTTAAACGTAGCAGGATTTGAACCCGCGCCTCTTGGAAACCAAATGCTCTAACCAAAGCCATATGTTATCATAGAACTACGTCGCAATACTTAACGTTTACATTTTTAGGTTTTGATAAATTTGTCCTTACTAAGTGTGGATTAACACTTTAAAAATGTTTATATATTTGTTTGCTTAGCTTTGCAAAAAGCAGAGTAGGCAGAAGGCATAGTTTTGTCTAATGTTAACTAAATGTTCCGCGCCGCGCTTTCTCTTGTTACCAGAGCTAGTTAAATTAATTAATGACACTAACCTTTGATAAGAGCTCCTTTCATACAAGACAGCGTAGTATTGATATCCGAGGAGTACTTGTCATCGGACACGTACTCGAGTAGCGGCCGCGTGTTGGACAAACACTGTAACACGCTGTTCATGAAACACGTGTTGCCGATGTTCCTTAACCCGTTCAGACCTGGAATTTATGTGACTGTCTATGGTCTAAGCCTGAATGCGAGCAAGATAAAGGCTGGTATTTCAAACAAATGAAGAGAGTATGGAATTGAACCTAATTAATCGGTATACTTGGGAAGTATGTTCAGTAGAGATGGAATGAATGGATGAATGGATGTGGAAAGGAGTATTGCTGCCGGTAACAAAGTTAACGGAGCCTTAGATGAGACGGCGAAACGTGAGCACAGCTGCGCGTATGGCCGTTCCCAATGCAGTTTTGGTACCAAGACTGTTATACGGCAGCGAGACGTGTGTGTTACAGAAGAAGAATGAAAGAAAAATGAATGCCGTGGAGATGCGATCTCTTCGTAGGTTCGTAGGAAAAGATACACAGAATGGCAGGTACCAGCGAGAATGTTACGGTGAGAATGAAGAACGTGCTCAGCTGGTTTGGGCACGTCGAACGAATGAGTGATGAAAGAATGACAAAAAAGATTTGTGATGGAAACGTGAGTGGTAAGAGAGCTAGGGTGGGGGGGGGGACCTCGGTTGACCTTCAAAATCACAGTATCAAAGATATTGGAGGAAGGTCACGTAAAGCGCATGAGGACCCCCCGGAGGGCGTGTATGAAGAGGTTGATGACAATGGACGAGGCGAAAGAGGTATTTAGAGACCGTAGCGTTTGGCGTTCTAATTACCCCTTCTACCCCGCTTCTAAGAGTGAAGCTAAGCAAGTTAAATTTAAGTATTTTCTTAATTATGTAGATAAGAAAGAGTAGTGCCTTTAACCTGATACCTTGATATACAGGATGGTTTAATTATGTCATGCTATATTATTTCTTTATACGAATATATTATAAAGGCTGGAACTGGGGTTACATTATCTATTGATATTTATCTACAAGAACGATATAAGTAGCGTAACAACGTTTACATACCACTGGTCTGAGTTGACTTTTCACTTCGCTCGGAGATGTCGCTCCTCTCACTGCTGCGGCGGAGACCGCTGGGACCGCTGGGCCCGCTCTTACCTCCCGCCAACTCCTACACCCAGTTATATACCGTGTCAATTGTAATATTACATATTCCTAAATGTCTCACACCACTTCGCAAATATTAACAATCTCTAACATTTAATCATAGTAATTGTAAGTTACGATAGAATTGTAATTTATTTAAAGGTACAACATAAAACACTATTTTTAAATACAATTAAACACAATGAGACATGATTTCCTTGTTTTTGTCCTTGAAAAAACAATAACTCAACAAACGCAACTTCTATATACGATGTAAGTAAATATCGATTTTAATACATAACAGATATGATTTGTAATGTCTCTCAGGCAGACCTATTATCGTATAATATTCAACGCTAAGTATATGGTAATCTATTTACTATGTAATATGTAATCTTTTTACATAAGCTTTGGGGCAACAGAAATAAAATCATTTATAAGGTATCTCCTAGGAATTTATTATGACTTTAAGTTAGGTAATAATGGCGAGGACATCAATTATACAAATATATTTAAAATTGAGGAAAGTCTAGAAGAGCATGCATCTACATAACACACGGACACAAACGTATGAGACAGCATTACAGATGGAGGAAGGTATACATTGAAGGCACTTCAAGATAAACTTATTTCTGTGTTGGCAACAAACAAATGAGGGTAGTCGTGATCAGCACAGTACACGCAATAAAAGCGAATATCGTTCGTTACCATTCGTGGGATGGTCACCGTAGAAAGTTCCACGGGTCCTCTAGCGGGCAGTCGCGCGCCAACAGCGCCCTCTGAACGACGTGTTCAAAAATCATAATTTAGGAGGATTTTCAAAATATAGTGTATAAGTTGCTATTGAAGCTAATCTAATTACAAGATTACTAAAATATTGAATGATAACAAAATACTTCCAGCTAATCAATGAAAGCTATCATCAGAATATGGAGATCCAGGAACCTGATAGTGTAGCCCATAGGCGTGGTTGACGCGCAGGGTCCTCGGGCGCGGCTCGAAGCAGCGCCGGCAGCCACACTTCATTGCGCAGCGCCGAGAGCACTCCCGTCGTCACGCATGCGAGGATCACCAGCTCCAAGTACCAGAGCATACGACCAAACACTTCAAATTGTCGGATAAATCCACCCAAATATTGAGGAATTGAATAGCGCGTGCAAAATATTTGGGCTTTCTTGTCTTCTTCTATCAATTTCTTAATGTCCTTCTATTTTATTCTTACTTGGTTTTTACATAAATGTGATGATACAATTCTTTAATGACTTTCGGCCACTAGTTGGTTTGGAAGGGTAGTAACACCCACGTGCCGCCGTTTACATCAAAAGTCTGAAAAACTTTTTGATGAAAGTTTTTCATACAACAGATTTAATAGTCACTAACACTATAAATATTGTCTTCATAAAAAATATCTTTTATTTTTCTGTTGTTTTTTTTTGTTTAAATATTTAATTATTATAAAATTTATATTTTGTTTATTTGAAAAATCTAATATTTTACAATTATACACATGATGAGGAAGGGAATGTTAAAATACTAATTTAATTTTATCATTTATCTAAGACTACGCTAAAATATGTTCTGGGTTGCCAGGAACGGTAAAAGTTTGTGCTAGTTGTATTTTTTTTAAACAGATGGTACGTAACAACCGGACTTGTCAGAAATTCACATTCTTTATACTTGTCACTGTATCACCTCAAGAATTTATCAACATTGTCCATTTTACGTGTTCATCGATAAGAGTCCACTCTCAATTTTATTTGGCACAGAGTCAAGGTCACTTAACATAGACAATATCAAAGTACAATTTAAACTAAATTTACATAAATCGCGACACGCAAAAGAAGCTTACGTAAATTTCGAAATGCGCGGGAGTGACACAAGATGGCGGAATTAGGTGATTCCCGCGGGAAAGGGCATTTCGCGCGTGACGTCACTAACCCGCCATTGCCGTGGCTGAGCGCGGACTGAGCGGGCGGTCCGTTGGCCAAATGCCGTTGCCAAATTTCACAATCTATTTAATACGTAATCTTAGAACCATTTATCTGCTATAGTTTTCCAGTGACATGTGACCAGAGCATCGTTGAGATAACAACCTCTCAACTCAACAAGATAAATCCTTGTAACGATTGTCCATGTCCAGGTAAAGCAAAGAGAAGAGAGAGTTGCAGTTGCAGCATTGTCGTGGGTGCATGACAACGCGATAGGTCGTGAGCTCGACTTCCACGCGACAAAAATTTCTTCGCTCTGGTAACGAGGCAATGCCTCCAGATTTCGGCGGACAGTGGAGAACGGAAGTGTCTCGATAGGAACGGAGTGTCTTAATAGTAGGTTCTCAGGTTCCCTCCGCCTATCATTCTTTGTACAGGATACAACGTGAATCTGAGAACGCAGAGACTCTCATAGTAGCACTGCGGAACTAGTTCAATTGACTTTAGCAAAACGATCTCTGCTCTATTACAGGTTATTAAGTACTTAGCTAGATAAAAACATATTGAAACCGGTAGAAAACAAAAGGAGTTACAGTACAGCTTCTTTTACGAATCACGAGCCACTTTAATCCATGTGTGTATAATAAAATTTAACGTTTACAAAATTGATAAAATAACTTCGAAAAGATTTGGCAGTGTACTGACATTTGTCATTTTAAAATTTCAATATGTTGATGGCCAGAATAATAAGTCTTAGCTTCTGCAGCAAAATTTATAGAGAAAATTAAATACTTATTAAGTAATATTAGTGTTTATTTTATTTAAAATATACTTTTAAATTATATGTACGTACGATGACAGCAGATGTCAATTATATAACAGAAATGCTAAAAACGAGTCAATTACAATAAACATTTAATATAAAGTAAGGAACGAAAAAAGGTATACGGAACTCTAGCCAGACTTTTACCACATCAGACGTCAAGGCGCAACCAAGTAAATATTAAGAACAAAGGAGTCAGTCAGCCATGGCACTGCCTGCCAACTATGTTAGTAATCTATTAGTTAAGGTTGACGCGCAACAATAGATAAACGTAATTCTTATCTTTTATCTATTTGGGATATTACTATACTTTTTTTTAATTTTTAAGTGATAAATGGTGATGATATTTTCAAGTAATTGATGGAAGTAAATGTCACTTTCATAACTCCAAGATGGCAGCGCGAACGTCAAACTTGCCACGTGGCGAAGCTTCCCGACATTTCCCGCGCAACTTATTTCTAGACGTTACATTTGGCGCAGTCCTATTTATAGATGAGGAATGAAGACCGTCTGAGCGCTGCGTTTTTTTGTTAGAAACTTTATGGCACAATAAAAATTATAATGTAATGATTAAGTATATGCTTTATTACTGCCATCGATTTTTCAAGTATATGGATTATTGGATATAACGTTAACATTGGATTCAATTTTAAACTTATTCTATATTTGTTTGTTTGTTTGTGTGTGTGTGGGTGTGTGAGTGTCAGTACGTATGGTAGTGTGTGTGGGATTGATTCTATTGTTAGTTTCTTTTTGAATTTAAAATAAATATACATATACATAAATAATAAATATTTTTTTAACTTTAAAGAATTAAATGAATAAAAATCTATTTAAATATATCTATAGATAACATTTGGCAACAATGACCCAAAAAATAAACTTCCAAAAATCATCAAAATGTATAATTAGACAGGAGGATGACAGACAAAAGTTTCACGACACGCACACATTGACATACATACACATATAGATGAGTCACGCACACAAATACACGACGACCTCATTGTAAATGCCAACGAACTCTTGTTTCTTTTTAAATATTTAGATATATATAATTATATTATGCTGAAGCATTGTCAAAAGGTATTCCTCGATCCAGGCCATACTTTTTAAGTTTATTAAACTTTCTTCTATCTAATCTGTAACTATATCTGCATATTTATAATTTAACTCTTGTTTAAGGCCATATCTTATCTGTGTGTTTTATGTTTACACATTTATTGTATTGGCGAGGCAAGCAGAGATGACCTAGTCATATGCTACTTTATTCTCCCATTTCAGTCTATTCAGAAGCATTTTATGGTGGTATTTTATTTAACCAGATCGATTTCTGTCAAGGATTTAAACTTAACACACATAGCTTCCAGTCAAATGCGGGCAAATAAGTGCTAGGATATATTTTTTGTTTTATAAAAGTTTCACATTGTTCTTTACAAAGAGATTGGTAATAAAATTTGTA
Organism: Heliconius numata; assembly: GCA_016802625.1. Taxonomy (NCBI): domain Eukaryota; kingdom Metazoa; phylum Arthropoda; class Insecta; order Lepidoptera; family Nymphalidae; genus Heliconius; species Heliconius numata. The sequence continues at coordinate 4,882,866 of JAEBDU010013267.1, read as the reverse complement.
TCGAAACATTCTATTAGGCCGGACACAAAGACCAGAAGTTGAAAACAAAACGTAAAGAGAAAACACGAAATCTGATATCGTCAGAATCGAAGCATTTTCAGAAAGACTTTATATAAAAGCCAAAAAATACATAACGATTCTAAAAATAAAGAAAAACATACAGTTCATGTTGCGAACGTCATATGTACGTGTCAGTGCCTTTGTTGATATAGTTAAGTGATATAGAAAGGTTTTTTACTAAAATCCTTATAAATATTCAGATTAAGTAATTTGTTAAATGAAATATAAAATTTTATTCGATTTTTAATTATTACCATCTATCTGAATATACGAGTATACTCGTATAGGGAAAAAATCCTAAAATAGTTTGTTGCCAACAAAGAAATAACGTTAAAATACAATATTTTTTCTAATAGTGCCTTCGAAAAGAGAAAATATGATCACTTACCGATTTAATATTTTCATAATCTTTGATATCCAGGATCTTTCTTCTGGAAGACGGAGTTTCTGGACTGGAATCTTCTGTGGACTCGCTAATGGTGCTCTCTGTACTGGTTTCCATTGATTTTACACCATCTTCGTCTTCGTTCTTTTCCGTTCTCTTCTTTAGAAAGTTCTCATGCTCAAAAGTCTTGTTTTCAAAACCGGTACCACTTGGAGATTCTATATCATTTTCGAGCATTAACCTATCTTCTTCTGAATCTATATATTTAATCGACTTTTTACCATCTTTATTCTTAAGAGTATCCTCATTTGTTTCAGATTTATGTTTAGGAGTAGCACCGGATGCTATTGGTTGTGATATTTGTATATAGGAAGCAAAATTTGTCGTGTGTTTTGGTGTTTTCGTCTGTTTCTCTATATCGGATTTTAAATCTTTAATTTTAACTTCGGGACTATTGCGTATTTTTTTACGATCTAAATAATCTATGTCACCATTTTCAACTTGTATAACTGTTGATTTCTCTAAAATTTTCCCTATTGGATTATTAGGGTCCAATTGACTTTTGATGCTAGCTAATCTTTCGGAAGGAAGTTTCGCCGTTAATGAGACGGACATTGAATTATTTTTATCTATAGACGGCTTAGCTAAGGACACAGGCTCGGATATAGTCTTACTGAGAGTCAAATCTGAGTTTGAATTAGATCTAGATTTAGGGGACCCTTCCCATCTATGACTTAGTCCATTCTTTTCTACATATGGCAAGTGAACTGGCACGGGTTGATCGTCTTTAGAATTAATTTTTGTATAGCCGACGCTCCCATTCTCACAATCCTTAAGCTGATTGAGATATTGTTCTACAGTTTTAGATGAATATCGCGAATCGTTCGCAGGTAGCTTAGTCACTGTCATTTTTGGGTCGAACCGCTTGCGTATTTCGGATACGGAAGGCACCTCATTGCCGTTGCTGTCTTTGACGCCGTTGGACATTGAATTCCTCTTGCTGTAGCTTGGTGTCGGCGAGCTTTCTTTATATCTTCTGCCTTCAGGTTTCTGGTTGTCGTAAAATTAATACTTAGCGATAATGAAATATTTCATGAAAATAGCGCGATGTGATTGTGTGTTAGTTCTAACAACTCCGCACATGCGTTGACCGTTCACTGATCGCTGCTACGATGCTGTTAAGGGGGCCGAGCGGAAGGTCTAACTTGGTAAAGTTTAGATAGAAAGCGGTAACTTTGAAATATGTACAGGCAAAGGAGCCTTCCTTTCGGGCGGCGCGTGATTCTATTGGAAGCTGGTTCTGATAAACACACAACACACGCGCACACGGCCTTGTTTACCTGTGAGACTGTTATACGCAGAAGCCCAATACGAAATATCAAATAATCTATAAGATACTACTCATGAGAATATTCTTATGCTTTGAAATTACGTGATAATGCATAACGCTAAATTGTTCAATTATCGTTCAATTTATCTTAAATGAAATAATTGTTTACTTAATAACTCCTATTTCCAAATATTATACCAAGTACATATAATATTATATACATATTATTATATACATATTAAATAAAACATATATATATATATATATATATATAACCCTTTAGGAGTCGAATATTGCTATGCAAAATTTGAGATTCCTAGCACTTGTAGTTTCTGAGATTTCATGATGAGTGAGTGATCTTTCTATTTTATATATATAGATTTATGTAGACGTGACACAATCCAATCTATAGTCATAATGTAAGAAATATTAAATAAAGTTTGTTTCTCTGTCTATATGTTAAAAATAAAACCTTTTTTTTATTTTAAGCTCTAAGCCTAAGCATAATTATTAGGGTAAAGATTTATAAGAAACCTAGGAAGTGGAAAAAAATTAACGATTGATGGAAATGAAAAGACGTCGATGACCGATTATTTATAAGCAATAACAATTCCACAGATAAACAAAACCAATATAGACAACTTGAGTGAATTATAATAATAGAAAGTAAGAGTACCGTCACAATGAGAATATATAGGTGATTACCTCAGATATCGTAGCGGCCGAGTTCCTCGGCTTCCTGGACCTGCATTCGGGCGCTGGCGGCCTGCCTATGTCGTTAGATATCGACTTGGACCGAGATATCTCCCCGTAGTTGTTTTGACTCTGTTGTTGTATCCTCTGCGTTAATGGCACATAGTTTGCTGGAGAATATTTATTATACAACTCGGCTGGCGACATCGTCAGCGCGGCTGTACTGATTACGTTCCTCTTTCCTCTCAAATCCGAAGTTCTAGAACTTTCGCTCCTGGTTGTGGATACATCGCGCGATCTAGATTCACTTCTATCAGATCTGTAGCGACTTGAAATGCCGCTATCCGAGTCCGTCACGCTTGGAGCTCGTGAACTTCGAGAATATTCCACGAGAGACGTTTTCCTTTCTCTTTTGCCATCGACTTCGCTATATCTGGACCTATATTCGGTAGTTCTATCTCCATAGCTGCTACGTAGTGTGGATGTGACGTAGGTGCCGCTATTAGTTCTGTAATATGGCTTGTCGATGCTAGAGGAGGATGTGAGTGAGGACCGGTAAGAGCCGGTCAGCGTGGAGGAGGTCGGGGTGTACCTGGAGGGGGAGACGACGGGCATCGTTTCGGCTTAGTTCAGTTCCTTTTCAATCTGGACGGGCGCTTTCTTTGCATTATGTTACCTGCAACAATGATTTGATTTCAATGTCTGTTTGATTAAATACATTCGAAGTTGGCAGTAGATGGCTTCTCACTTTTAAGTAAGACTAACTTCAGGGTGCCCGCGACTCGTCGAGATAACAAGTCAAGTTTCATAGAGTAGTTAACGATGTTTAGTTTTAGTTAGCATATTTTAAGTATTACATCATTTATTTGGACATACTGTAAGTTTTGATATTTCTAAATATAAGTATTGTTACAAAAGTTGAAAAACATCATTTAAATAATTATTTAATATGATAGTTTAAGATAATCATCAATTCATATTTTGAAGCCAATCGTGGCGCAGGACATGCGTGTGACTGTAAGCGCGCTCTGGTATCGAGGCAAAGTGCGGCGTTGTTTCGGCGAAAAGTAAGGAACGGAATGTCTTAGCACTGGCTCCCTCTGCCTACCCTGCTATATGCTATATACAGCGTGGACCTGAATTTAATTTGAAATTCATATTTATATGAATATTATACATATTAAAATAAAAACATGAGTAAACGGTCCCATAAACGAATCATAAAAAGTGCATCAACCAATTGCTTGAACCACAAAATTAATGAAACGATTTTGATTTTTTTTATTAGTTATTTTTATCAGCTCTTTTCTAGTTGTTTGTTTAAGTACTCTTGGAGCTTTTTGTATCGAGGGTTTTAATGATCAATTATTTTCCCAAAGTAAAACATGAGAATTGTATACTAACGAAAGCTAATATAAAAAAACATTTTTGGAAAAACAAAATTCTGCTTTGACATTTGGAACCACAGTTGTTTACCACAGCAAGAAACATATATAACAATAATTTTCCTAAGGGGGAACCGAACCCACAACTATCGCATACACAGTCAAACTGCGGCTGTCGAATAACATCCTGCATATAGAACGGTAGGCAGAGAGAACTTTGTGTTAAGACTTTCCGTTCCTCACTTTACACCGAATTTCCGAGTCATTAAGTGCCAAGTTGCGGAACGCAACATCGCTAATAAAACTATTATATATGTAACGTAAATAAAACACTAGAGTTCATAATAAGTATTGTATTGGCTGGGTAGCCTGACACGAACTAAACTTGTCATATATAATTTCAACTTACCCACTTAAATTCACTTTATTATTTAACAAGGCAAATAAGTACCTACATTTAAATCTACATAACAATCTTTGGCTTTATATATGACTAGTGGACCCGGACGCGGCTACGCCTGCTTGAACTATAAGAATATTTTGGCGTCGGTCGTACTGTGCCGCCCGTAGGCTAGGTCATTTCGAATCAGTGACATCTCCTTAATTATTTATTAGTATGTTATACAGTAAACTATAATTTCAATCTAGATAAAATGCTAAAACTATAGTCACTTTTAGCATTTTATCTAGATTGAAATATTTATTTTCATAGGGATGAATATCAAAATGTCGCGGTAAGGGTTGCGTAGCGACGCGACGATGGTTATTAACATGGCAGAATAAATTGCATGTCAAATTAGAAAGTACTTTAAAATATATTAGTATATATGCTTTCATTCAAAACAAAAACAAAGTAAATCGGACCAGTAGATCCAGAGATCTTGGTGTTCAAACAAACAAACAAACAAACAAACTCTCCCGCTTTATTATATTAGTATAGACAAAAACAATAAGTTAAAGAGGGTAAACCCGCATTTGGGCCCCGAGTCTTTACTAAATAATTGAAAGCGTCATGTCTTTTAATGTTTTATATAAATATAACATTCATCATAAGAAAACATCATTTATTTAAAAAGTAATCAGACGCTATGGCAATTCTTTGTGACAGAGCCGGACTGTTAGCTCTGGTAAAACAATGAAGAGCGATAGTTCTTCCGCAACTCAAGATGCAGTCTCTAAAATTGAGTGGGGTGTGGGGGAACAGAGTGTCTTAGCACTAAGTTAGGCCTACCCTGTTATATGCAATATACAGTGTAAATATATGTCATATATAAAGTCTTTATTTAGTTTTAAACACCAACTGATTTTCTATTTATGATGATATCATGATATACAAGCTGTAACTTGATCAAAGGTTAAATGATCATCACATATCACCCTCATGTATGCTCAGTTATTTTTAGTGGTTCAGCAAATATGAGATTGAAGAAATTTGTAATTTTTTGAAAAAGAAAATTTAATTGATTCTTGAACAAAATTGGCAAATACAGTCTGACTGTTGGGTCTGTGCTTATGATTTTTTTCCCAGTATAGCTCAGTAAATATCATATAATAGTTAAAAACTATCGGTCTATACCTTTTGGAAATAGGATCAAATAAATAATATATTTTTAAGAGATAAATTTTGGCAAAAGCATTCAAGGGTGGTCTCATGGGAGGTTTCTCTCACTCTCATTACATGAGTTGGCTGCCTTCAAGTTGATTTGTTTAGGTATTTATTACATGGTATGCAGTTCTCGCCAGTCAAACATGCTCACACAATGTTTGTAAAGCTATTCCAGTACAAGCCATGAAAACTGAATCAATGGAATGATAATAATATAAATTTCTTCTCTTTATCTTCTCAATATAAAGGAGAAAAATAGACAGTGTGGTAAGTATTTCTTCACATTCTTTAAATTTTATTTCTTATTTTATTTTCAAAATAGAAATTTTGTTCCTTCGCTGTATATATATATGTTACATACATTATATTCTACATATGACACAACACACATCCTAAGTCCTGGAGGTAAATCAGACTGTAGGTCAGTGGATTACAAGGAAATTATTATCATCATGTAATATAGCTTATAGCTTTCAACAAAGAATTTTTGTAATTGGAAACACTTAGTTCTTGACAATAATATGGTCAATCAATCTTTTCAGTTCTAATAGATAGACAGATTTATATGTTTACCAATCACCATGGCTATTTCATGGGAGTGTGTCAAGGTCACGAGGCTGTCATTGATCCGGGGCATGTTTTACGGGAAAATGAAGAGACAATGCGTACATTCTACTGTAATAGAACACTGTAATCTGACACCAGCGCTCTCAAGGCCGAGGGTCTGAATACTTTCACCCTAGTCACTACAAGAGCGCGGATTCACCAAACACCCGAAATACACTAAGCTTATTTTTAGCGAATCGAAATAAGATTTTGCATGACACAGCCACGGCGCTAAGCTAACTCGACTATATATTATTGCATACATTTTTCAAAATTAACTTTTTTTACGTGTAAATACAAATCGATAAACTAAGCAGCAATAGCGTTTATTATACTTTATACTCACGAATTAATGGTATATCTTGTGCTTTTACGCCGATGCGCCGTAACACCACACTGTCCTCAATTTATTAAACACACACGTCTCAAAAGGCCCTAGATATAAAAGTTTAGTTAATAAATTGTTGTAAAACGCAGTGGTAAATGTCGAATAATATTTTCCTTTGGGCTCTCATGTAATTTTAGAAGTCTCGATCGCGTGACGTCAGTGGAATTGTAGGCAATCCTATTTTCGTTGTTTCCGCGAACGTTTCTAAAAGGATTATAATCCTTCTTACGCTTAAAATAAAGTGTACAACTACACTGCCTATGTGACAGTTCAACTATGACGGGGCTGCCATGTTGAAATAATGTGTTGCCGTCCTCCTCTAACGTATGGCAAAGTGACAATATTTTATGTTTTGTCTCTATTCTTTATGTTATTTGCAAGTGACGTAATAAATGAGTCATAAGATAGGGTCAGATAATATATATACTTAGGAGACTTCTGTACTACAAATGTCAACTGTCAAATATAGTACTGCAATGTGTCAATGTCGCTGTCAATATCATTTTGACATCCCGCTCTTTTTATTTAATTATTAAGTTACTAATTTAAGCGGGAAGACATATTTGGCCCTTATATACTTGAGGTTACACGTGTTGTAGTCTATGTGATTTGTTACTAGGTTGTTAATAGATAATTATTAGCAAGTTATAAAGTAATTTAAATGTTTTAATTAATAAATATTGTGAATTGGTTAAAAGAGCTGCTATAATTAACACTGAGTAAATACCTATATGTGTTTTCGAATGTTGTTGGTGTTTTATATAAGTTTCTAGTTATATAAACTTCAGTTTATACTTATTTTGATTTTTAATAAATAAGATTGTATTTGTAACATTAGTGTTGTATAGTTTTCTTTTGATATTTCACTTCTGAAACCTAATTATATTGTATTTAATACAAAAAATAATTGTAATAAATAATAATTTCACATAACATAAAATGTAGAAAATTTCCTTGGGTTTTATAATTATATTTTTATTATTGTATCTATTTTCTAGCAATTGAAATTAACAATAAATTTTTATATTGTCATCACAGATATATGTACATTTTTTACATCTAAGGCTTAAGTTAATTTAATTAAAAGTATAATTTTAGTTAAATTTATTTTCAAATACAATAATTTTAAATTGTTTAATTTTACCTTTCTAAATATTTTAATTATGTATAAATATAATTTTATAATCTGTACTATTTAATACGTAAATCTACTTGACACGAGATGGCAGCACTTTAGTATTTTAAACATACTAGGTGTCTCTAGTATAAGTAAACAGATATTATTTTAAATCTTTTTGTGTAAAGATTTTTTTAATATCTTAGCCTTAATTTTTGTTAGTGAAAAGTCTGTCAATGCCTCTGTATAGAGAGTCTATGGAATGCCAAGTGATTACTTACTAACTTCTAAAATGTAAGCTTTCTCAGCTTTTAAGAGAGATTCTCATTAATCAATAATAAGGCATCATTTTACCTAAAAATGTTTATGGTGGGTGATTTTAAATCTCAGTTACGGCTTAACTGATTTTAATGCAGTTTTTACTAGTGTATTTTGTAAAACTTCCAACTTTAAGTGTTTGTTTTACTTCAATCGGTTCATAAATTCAATATTTATATAATTTTAAGGTATTTTGTTCCTATAAAATCATAAATTATATCATGGAAAAATACATTGGTTGTGGATTCGATCCTAACTCGAGCAAATGAATTATTTAATATTTTCTTTCTTTGCTCTGTTGTCGAGGCAAAGTGGCGTTGAATTCCGCCACTTAACACGCATATGGATTGTCCCTCTGCCTGCTATGTTTTGACAAATTCGTGGTTCTACGATATAGTAATAATTATATTCAACTCTTTCCCATGCAGAGTAAGTCGCGAGCGCAGCTGCTCTGCTCTAATTGAACATGTATGCTGCGGGCAACACAGCCACCAGCTGAACACGGTCCCCCGGACAGGAGACACGTGCAGTGACGCAAATCCCGCGGATCCCGCAATACCGACATTTCTGTATACCCAAATCATTGGAAGCCCTAGTTGAACCTAGCTTCCGGGAGCCAAGAGTGAGAATAGTCAGCTGTGGACGTCTACTAACACTCACGCTTTTATCCGAATTTTTTTATCATTTTAGCCGGTCGTGCGCTACGATCGGAGAGGAGACAGCGTCTTGCTGTAAAGATGGTGGTTGTGGCTTCGATCCCCACTGAGGACTTTAATAGACAAAGAGACAGGAGTGTGTCGACACTATGCTCTCCCTAAAGTACACATGTCACTACACCCTGTCCTTATATTGTAGAATTCCACCATTTTATTTTATCCTTTCAATCAACTTTGTTACGTTCATTTTATTTTTTGTACTTACATTCAATATAATAGGCCCAATAAGCCAGGTGTGAAATAAAGTGAAAATAATAAAAAGGAATATATAGATTGCATTGAAAGTTAATCCTACCCCATACAATGCACCCTTTGTGTGTTTTTGTCACGCGTTTTTTTAAAAGTTGTGCAAAAATCTGCTCGTTTGTGCGCAGAGAGGAATTTTTTGAATAAATATTGTTCGTAAAAAACTTTTAACATTTATATTTTTTTTCTTGGATTTGCACCCATGATCTCTTGGATAAGAGGTTAAACCGGTAAAGCGTTGTAGTTGACTAAACGACAAGTAAGCTTGTGTAGGTACTCATAATCCTATCCTATATCTTATAAAACAAAGTCGCTTTTCGTGTCTGTCTGAACTTTCTAACTCTTCTTCTTCTAAACCACCCAACGGATTTTTATGCGGTTTTTACCATTAGGTCGAGTATTTCTCAGGGAAGGTTTATATATAGTTTATTATTTGTACATTCTTATGTAAATTAACATAAATACGATAAATTTGTATAAAGTCCTACCCGTTGAGACACTTTCGCGCATGCGCTGCTTTAATGGTAAGTACTACATGAAAAAAATGTACTGGAGTATTGTTCCTCTTAATAAGATCTACAAAAAAGTCCGCGACAGCATATTTTTATCTTTTAAGGATAACGTGTAGTGATCATATTTCTGTCTAAAAATAGTCATTTCAATATATATTTTTTTTGTGAGGGATATTTTTCCATAATAGTATTAATCCTTATCCTTTAAAATACTTTATTAATTTTCTACGTTAAACGAAGATAAAATTTGCTTTTTACACTATTTCGAAATTGCTAATAGTTTTAGAGAAAAACGCATTTAATTGTTGACACATCACGCCGTTGACTCATCAGCTGTAGCGACTCAAGTTTTACTTATCCCTTACTCTCAGCATATAACTAAGTATATTAGTTACGTTGGCCATTTAATGTAGATCAAAACTGTCTTTTACTGTTTTTCATTTTAATAAGTACTTTAGAAGTTGTTACAATATCAAAACATCCTTGCTGCGAAACGCGCCCCGCGACGTTTTGCTTATACAAGCGCGTCATGAGCAGTCATCGGTGGTTCAGTGGTAGAATGCTCGCCTGCCACGCGGGCGGCCCGGGTTCGATTCCCGGCCAATGCATTCTATTTAATTTTCCTCATAGGCAGCCACGTAGTGCTTGCTTTTCATCAGGGACAGATTACCATCTTCAGCATTAACCACAAGCTCGAAAAAAAAACACGCCCGCTATAGAGGCATAGCAACAAAGATTTAGATGCGTTTGCACGTATTGGATAATTGGAGTTGAATGTATTATTTCAGCGCAATATATTTGGTTTCATATTTTTTGTAGTAGTTATTAGTAGGTAGGCTTTTGTTTATAATTTCTTCCGTTTAAAAATAGTCATGTAACTATCTAAAAATAGTCATTTAAATATATTTTAATAAGTACTTGAAAAGATTAGTAGCACAGATTTAAAATTACGGTACCTACTAAAAAATCCTTGCCGAGTAAAACAATTGGAAAATCCTTATTGAAACTACGAAAATGCGGGTTGCATTAGAGTTTAATTAATTTTCACATTATCGTGCTTTGCAAACATACATTATATGAATAATCCAGTAGTAAAAGCGGGCGAAGCCGCAAGGGGGTCGCTAGTAGTTTTATAAATCTTTGATTGACAATAAATATAAGTACCTAATAGACCGCTGTATCCCGCACGTAGCAGCGTGGGCTGGAGGCATATATAGTTGCCAGGTAAGGAGAATATTAATATTTAATGTTTTATTTGTGCATTAAAATTTACTATTAATAGGATTCAAAGCTATAATCATCACTTCAATTTAAATTCTTTCAAATTTAGTAAAAATATGCTTTAACGGAAAGAAGGAACACCGCCTGGTTTTGAGTCCAAAAATATATGGTTATTTATACTTAGCTTTTCTTTAGCTTTACGTTTTGTAGCACCGAATTCTTTAGCCGTTTTGCGTGTTAAGTGGCGGAACTCAACGCCGCGCTTTGCCTAAACACCAGAGCGGGGAAATGAAAATATTAAATGTTCATTCTGCCACTCGGGAATATTAACAAAATGTTTTTGTTATGAAATTAATTCACTTTTAGTTTACAAGATTAGTAAGTAATTCATTAATATATTATTTATCTATTAAATACGATCAAATTCAAATTCAAAATATTCTTTATTCAAATAAACTTATAATAAGCACTTTTGAATCGTCGAATGAACATATGAACAAAAAGCTACCACCGGTTCGGAAGGCAGTTCTGCTGAGAAGAGCCGGCAAGCCGGCGGCTTGGTGTAACAAGCTTATCTTTATTTCAATCGTTATTTAATTTTTCGATCAAGAAGGAGAAGAAAAATAAAACACAAAAATAATATAAATATTTTTTAATTTTTAAAAATTTTCAAAATTGTAAAATCAATAAATAGCCGTTTAATTTTTTCGTAATTACAATTTATTTTATACATTCATAAATACTTTTTTTACTTCACGTTGTATCTCGCATAGCACGGTAATCGGAGGAAGAAGGAAGTTTGTGTCGTATTCTCTGCATCTCTGCTCTCGTCTGAGCTGCATCACTGCAGCAGGGTTGCCCACGCGACGGCCAACGTGATAAGACAAGGAGTGTGATTTAAATAAAATAAAATATAATATACTCCCCGAGTCGGAGTCGAACCTACAGCCACACCCACATTGCGATTACTGTGCGCCTATATACTATACCTATACTATATACTATATAAACTAAAAGTTTGCCAAATTTCATACCCCTCTGTCCGCGCAATTTTCTTAAAAAGGGATCCACAGTTTTTGTTTCACGTATTTAATATATAGATGTCATCTGTTTACGATTTCCCGCCATTTTCAAATCCAAAATAGCGAATCTCCTGGCACATGTTGAGCGCTATAATGTCCAAACTTACACAGATACACACAAAATATAAAAATAAAGAATCTTCTTATTTTCTTTTTTCCATGAACAACGTCGCTCTGTCGTCGGCCGGGAAAGTTAGCAGGCTATACAGTCTCTCCCAAGTGTTGTAATACAGTACTATACAACCTACTACCTCACCCCGCCGGCGACGTGGCCGCGCCTTCACCGCCGGCCCCGACTCCCGCCCGGAACCCGCAACCGTTGAGCCTAAAGGAACTTATATCTAAAGAAACTAACGGCGCTTACGTTCCTTTTATTTAATTGTCGTTTTTTTTATATTCCTACCAGTTCGACAAGCCATCTAAATGATAGGATTTACAATTTATTGTCTTAATTCTACTTAAATCTATTTACATTTGCATTTTTTTATTTATATTTCCAAAAACTTTGAGAAAACTAAAAACGTAACATAAAACAAACGCAATATAAATCTAGGCTACAGATAAAAAAAATCAAAACAAAATGAACTGAAGAGGCGTCGAATTTCCACCACAACTTGCCCGCGTATCACCAGACTTGTGGGTAACGCTTCCAGACTAAACTGTCGCACGACTCTTTCCATTAATGCACGTAAGACATTTTTGTCGTGACGCCATGCGACGGAGCAGTCGCAGTCGCGTCAAACCGTCTCAAGCGCACAAGTTTGGATGTACGGGTTCCAGTTGAGGCGGCCAGAGCTAAACGTAGCATCTCCAAAACAAATACATTGTTGCTTGGAAGTGCTATATAAAAAATAAAAAGAACAAATTATAGATAAAAAATAATTGAACTGGCAACACAATTTGAATAAAAAAATAAAAAAAACAATATAAAACAAGTTATGGAAATTTACATTTGTTTTACTTACAATGTATGTAACATTCACAATATATAAAATACAATATCTTGTCCGTATGTTCGGTGATGCACTAAGCTCGTTGGTACGAGATCATTGCTTTTGTGACAGAAAAACCAAAGAAATCTGTTTTTTTAGAATAGTTCTGTACTTGCCTGTTCCCATTGGCACTTACCGCATAATTTTTTTAACGTTTTTTCATACTTGCCTTATACCATACGTTACTGATTTTTGATTAGGATTAGGATATTGTGTGCTATTATTGATATTCTTTCATAAATATCATCTTTTAAGTCCCATCGTCTTGTTATGATGACCTGAAACTAGAAAAAAAAACATATTGAGTAAGGTGTTGGTGAGGCGTTGGACTGTAAGAGCGATGGTTGTGGATTCGATTTCCACTCGGGGATTAATTATTCTAGAACGCAGTGTCTTAGCACTAGGTTCCCTCTGCTTAGGTATGTAACATATTTTTTCTGTGTCCAAAACAATATTTTCATTATAATTTAAAAGCAAGGAATAATTTTTTTGGCCTACTCTAATGTATAAGTTTTTTGTAATATTTCAAGCCGATTCACGCTGTATCTGCATATAGCAGAGTACGCGTAGGAAACTTAGTGTTAAGGCACTCCGTTCCCCACGCACTGCCCAATTTTCATGAAATTATATGGTGGAACTTATCAGCGCACTGTCTTGTTACCAGAGCGAATAAATTAAAAAAATATATATTCCTCGAAATGACACTGCTAAAAATCAATATGATGTGAAATTAAAAAAAAGTAAAACAACAAAAGATTTTTAAAAATTGAATTTCTACCCTAAAACCGTTACCGGAAGTCATTTGAGTCAAACACAAAAGGTATAGTGACATTCTCACGTGTTATGGAATCTAACAGCAATAAAGTAATAGTATTAGTTTTTTCGATAGCTCCACGCTGTTTCCCGCTGTATCCCGCATGCAGCAGGGGAGATCCGACAGATGCACTCGGGGGAATGACTTGTACTTCCTCGCCAGGGTAACAAGACTACTTCTCTCAATCAGTACGTGCTGTACGTGGTGTACGGTGTACCTCTTCTATACATCTAACTTAAAAGGTCAATAGTCAACTTTACAATTGTTGATTCTAAGTTTAATGCTAAAAATACCTGTCTACTGTCTGTCTAGACTTGGGGGTGGGAGTCAGAGGGTGTCAGGGGGGGTGTCGGGGGGTGTCAGGGGGTGTCAGGGGGTGGGGGGGTGACCGTCTAGACGGATGATCGACTTGCTCCGGCTTTAAATTGTCACTACTTTGGTATTTGGCTCGGGTTACTGAAGAAATATACTGTTTTATGTTTTAATTATTTATAGGTGGGTACTCGTATGTTCTGGAACATTAGACCATTCTGGTTCCATTGACATTTGTGGGTTCAATTCTGTATCTATTCTTTTTGGTTATATATCGAGTTACAAAATATTATATTACGAAAGATTTCAAAGGTGATTTGACTAAGACCAAGTACGGCGTTGAGTTACGCGTTTTATTCAATACTTTTAAAACTTTTTAATTCTTGACGTTTTACCTTTTTAACTTTTTCTTTAGCTTCGTGCTGTCGTCTTCGTCCTGCACCACGTCGGCCTCATGTTATGTATTAAATATATTACTAGAGTAAGTACATAGTTCCAGTAAAGATATTCCTTGTCATTCTATTGATTTCTTGCTCTTTCTATTATCTGTTATCAGCAAAACCTGAAAATAAACAAAAATATAAATTAGTGCAATTTTTTCTTACATTTTCAATGTATTATATCAGTCTTGGGAGAGAAAAATACTTTCTTATAAAACGGGATTTGAACCCGCGCTTCTTGAAAACCGTACAAGCTGTATGACGGTATGACCTAGTATACACTGTACAATAAATATTAGCCAGACCGTCGTAGCGCAGTGGCATGCAGCAGGGTAGCCAGAGGTTGGGGGGTGGTTCCCTCTGGCCTGCCCCCATTAGTAGATGACTTAAATGTTGGATTTCTTTTTTTCCTAAATTTACGCTGTATTCCGCATCGACCAAGGTAGAGAGAATTTGTGTGTGTTAAAACACTCTGGTACCAATAACACTGATGACACTGCGCCATTAGAGTCCATTACTGGTGTAGTAACAGAGAGAGAGCTCTGAGACGATATGTACGCGCGTGGTGCAGGTCGGTGGAGAAAGCGGTTTTTATATTATTAAGATAAATCATTTATATTATACATTTAATGGACCAATATGTACTTATTTTTAATTATTAGGCAGAGGGCACCTGGGAACCTAATAACCGAAATTTTCCATTTTGCGTCTTAAAGCAAACAAAGCTGCGGGCGAGTCTATTATAATAGTACTAACAGAGGAGGGCTCTATACTACTATGCAATAACCGACGTGTCAAACGGCCCCGCACTGCCCCGCACTGCCCTGCACTGCCCTGCACTGCCCGCGGTCACGGGTAGACTGATATAATCGCGGAAATCAAAGATCTTATATTATGATTTTAATAAGACAATATCAATAAAATTGTAATTTAATAAAATGAAATGTAATATTATAAAATGAACTGTGACCATTTCAATTCGACATTGATCCTTAGCTTTTAAGAGCCGCTCTCGCCGCTGACTCGCGCTGAGCAAATCAACCGGTTCTCGAACTACTCACAAACCGTCTGGCAGCGGTCTGCAGCCGCGGACTCAGACCTAGCGAGGAGGGAGAGGCCTCGGATGACCTTCGAGAACGCGGCAGCGATGACACTGTGGTAAACGATGTCGTCGTGCCATAAGGGCACAAACGTATGACTGTGAACGTGTCGATTGTGGGTTCGATTTCCACTCGGGGATTTGAAATATTTACGAGGCAAAAGCGCTGCGTTGAGTTGCGCCACTCATCACGCAATGCCTCAAGAATGCGGCGCAACGCGTGGAACGAAATAGGAGCGGAGTATCTTGACAATAGATTCCCAGGTTCCCTCTGCATGTGCGAGTATAGGGTGAAGATTAAAAAATATAATAATAAATGCGAACCCACGATATTAAAAATATTGAAATTAAAAAGAAGCACAAGTTATAGTTGAAGTGTGTGAGCTGCCTTAAGGCCCGCTCCGGCGAGCGCGCGCCGCCTTGTCCACTACTACTGAAACTTTAACTTCTCGACAAATACTAACTAGTACGAGTTCCACTATTCAGGTCCTGGCTCCGTCCTTCCACCAGCTCGTTGTCACCTAAGCTACGTCAGTTATAGGTGTGTAGTTTAGGTGACAATATAATGTGATTCAAGTTCCATGATGATACAATTATTACAAGAGATCTCAAAAAGAAATAAAGTTTTGCCTCCCACCCTTCTCTAATAGCTTACTAATATTTAAGTAACCTGTAACTTTTTCATACCTTTTTTTATAATAAGTTCAAATAATGTAATAAATTATAATACTATAATTCTCTACTACCTCTATATTATACAACTGAAGAGTTTGTTTGTTTGACAGCGCTAATCTCAGGAACTACCAGTTGGAATTAAAAAACCGTAATATGTCGCACCGTCTATTAGTTGTGGAAGCAACACTACAGAGGCGTCTGCGAATGTGATCTGCAGACGCAGTGTCTTAGCACTACCACCGGGTTGTCTCTGTCCCGCTGTATGCGGGATACAGCGTGAAGCAATAAAAATAATAATACTTTCACTTAAAAGTAGTAATAATAGCATCCATTGTCAATATTGAATTAATTTTTTAGCGATCATTCAACCTTTTGTTTCCCCCTTTCCTCTAAAATTGTAACAGGCGTATCGATTTTATTCAATTTTGTATTGATAGAAATCGAACCCTATTCTACCGTATGAAGGGGTGACCAAACGTTTTTTGCCATTCAATTAAAAAAAAAAACACATCTGCCGTATGAAAAAATGTATGTTTTAACCCACTTTTTTGGAACAGAGCACAAAGTTAATAACAATGTGAGTTAGTCTATTGTCGATTATGTTTTAACCGACTTTAAAAAAGGTGGTTGTCAGTTCTGACACGCGTGTAACACAGAGAGCCACAAACAGACAGTCACAGGTATTATAACTCGATTTAATTTTAAGTATTCTTATCAAAAATGGGTTTTGGTATACTTTAAAGAAAATTAATGCAACAATATGTCGAAAATTACTTAACACGCAATACCTCGAGGGGAGGATGTGGGGAACGGAGAGTCTCACCACTAGGCTGTCGAGAAATCACATTGACATCAACACTTCTGACTGTCAGTTTTCGTCTTCTTCTTCGTGTCAATGCTTGGAGAATTCAGATCATTTTTTGCCTGTATTTAGCCCCGTCGACTGCGGCATCTGTTGCCTTAATCAAGTCGTCATGTGAGCAGGTGAATGGACATTTCAGACAGGAGAGTAAGTGTGCCATCGTTTGTGGGTCGCCACAGTCACAGTTGGACTTATCCTTCAGTGCGTACCCCCATCTCACGAGATGCTCTTTGTATCGGCCAACCTGGCTCCATAAACGATAGTTTGTCTGCCATAGCCGTACTGTCTGTAAATTCTGTTTATTAAATGAATAACCATGTAGCTCAAGCGGGAGAAGCCGCAGGGGGCCGCTAGTATTAAATATTTCATTCCCTCAGGGGGGAATCGAACCCACAACCGCTGCGTTTACAGTCTCACACTTTACAGTGTCCCTGCGCCAGGACGATCACTTCGTTTATTTATATATCAAATCAATGCCTGATTTTACACTATTTGATCAGAACCTAAATATAGATAATCATTTTCCTGAGTGCAAGTGCACTCATCCCTCCCACTGCACCACGAGTGAGAACGGAGTTCCCTGTTACAGACAAACTGACATTAAATGACAAAGCCAGGTTCATGAACTCTAGACCTCGACCTGGACGTTGTAGTGCAACTTCTATATGAGCTGTTTTAACAATCACTTATACATATTGTTAAATTTATTATATTACCAGAGGCCCGCCCGCGGTTTCGCCTGCTTAAATCATTTAATTAATATTTTTTAAATTTTTATTTCTCTGTATTTCGGTAAAATGGTTTGTATGATTGGCCCCTCTGTCTTGCAGAGAGAGATCCATAAATATCAGTTTAGCTGTAAATTTTTATCCCGACAATCAGAAACAAACAGAGAACATTTTTAAAATCGTTAGCTTGTGTTCTAGTGATAGTTATTTCAGCTTAATACTTCCACGCGATCTAGGCATTGATAGTTCTTGACAGACGCATAGACGGACAACAAAGCGATCCTATAAGGGTTCCCTTTAAACCTTTGAAGGTACGGAACCCTAAAGAACAGTTGTATTTGTATGTATAGATGCCATCGTAGCGTAGCTGGTTAGAATTTGACTTTAAGCGATGATTGTGGGCTCTATATCGAACTTGGGGGAACGAATAAATTTAGATACTATTATAATATTGTATTAGCTCACTTAACTAGATCTTTTTACCCAAAACGTAACGTCTTTATACCAGTGGTAGCTTCCTGTAGGACTGACACTGCTGACACTACTGACACTACTCACATATTTATATTGGTGATTCAAAAATAGTTGTAATGTCCTCACTGAATGAAGCATATTTTGCGAAAGTTCTATTTGCACAATAATACAAAAATATTTATAAGCTTTATTCAAAACGTCAATTCTTATTGTCTACATACAACATACATAATCGGTCTGTCTGTACGTGTACGTGTCACGTGACCTCCGTACGTGTCCACACCTACCTACCTACAGTCCACGACTAAATGAAGTGGACACCATAGGAAAACTATTTTATTATTATAAACTAGTGGGCCCGTGCGCGGCTACGCCCGCTTAAAATAGAAATATTAATAAACAAATTTAAAACCTTAGATTCAGTCAATTCAGTAAAACAGTTGTATAAAATAACTGTTACGGCAATTAGCAAATTTGTCAAACTAAATACTTTAAATTGACATATTTTTTTTTTTGGAACCGATTGTAATAAAACAAACCCTTTTTTCACCCAAACAAACTGTTTTCGAAAGCTTGCCAAAATCCAATAGTGAAAACCGCATCTAAATCGGTTAAGAAGATTCTGAGATCAGCGATAACAAACGCAAACACGAACAGTTTAGGTTAATAAAGGTTCCTAATGATATTTTTTTTTAAATATTTTCCAAGTACAGACGCCGTACCTCTTACGACAACATGTAGGCGTGTCGCTCAGTGTTCAATAGAGCGTGTTAACGTGACATGGTCACGGGCAGAGGGAACTCAGAGTTTAGTTTCGCCATTCCTCTCTTTTAGCCTAAGTTTTGAGACAGTATCATTATGATGGATGGCGGAATTCAACGCCGCGCTTTTTCAAATAGGCAAAAAAAGGTGGCCGGTCTGATGACACACCTCTGGTAATCTCTGGTATCAACACAAGCGCGGCGCTGCGTAGGGAACGGAAAGTCTTGACACTAGGTTCTCTCTGGCTATGCTCGGGTACGGCGTGAAACAGATTTTTTTATCTTTTCTATTTTATACTTTAGGATATACATAGAAGGAAAGTTATTGAGTTCTCGACATACGAATATGTACAAACATTATTATATTAACAACTTGTCCTATTTCACTTTGAATTTGAAATTTCAACAAAACAATAAAAAATTTAATTAATATTAAATAAAAATATATAGGTAATATAATTAATGAATCTATAATATAGCGTCCAATTAGTACAAAAAACAAACACAAGATAATAACGTGTGGGAGTTACTTTGAATCACTCGTTTTAGTAAATAATTAATTGTATATTTTATACTCGTATGAGCGTTTAAAGAAAACCCTCGTGGCACAGCGGGACTGGAGACTGTGCACGCTTGTAAGAGGTGTGTGTAAATTCAGGGGGAAAGCGAGAAACGAAGTGTTTGACACTAGTGTATCTCTCCCTACCCCCCTATACGCGGGATGTGGAACAACATAATTGTACCTTACTTCTATTCTAGGGCTGTTCGAAGATTCATTGAATCAAATTTATTTTTACTTAATTTGTTTTTGTTATGAAATTTATTTCATAACAAAATTGTATTGAATAGTTTTTGTGAGAATTTAATAAAGAAATATACTTTAAATTAAAAATGTATTTTTATTATTAAATGCATAGCATTCGCTTATTTAGGAAATGAATCAAATAAAGAGGGCTTACGAAATTACAGAAAAAGTTGAGAAGAAAATTTTACAAACCTTAAAATAAAGTAAAATAAAAACAATCGAGCTTTCTCTAAAAAAATATATAGAATCAATGTTTCCTGTGAGGGTGAGATACTATTTGTAGCCCTCGACTGTAGGTTTACGTGGTTTTATATATACCCTATATTATATAAACAACTTACAGTGTTTTCATTTCACATCTACACTAGAATGAACTAATTCACGACACTTTATATATGACTTATACAAAACAACACAAATATAAGCACATAAAAAAATAATATAATCAGACTAAAACGTTGAAATTCAATTATTTAAATAACATTTCGTAAGCGATTTCGCGATTTTTTTACAAAAAGTACAACACACCCTACTTGCACGAAGGGCGCGGGGCGACTGACGTAGAGACGATAGGAACTGTCACACCTTGTATGTAGCGAGTAGTTCTGTGCATAAATGCATGAAAAGTGAACAATGGTGTGTTTTAACACTCTCCTCTTAATTACTATTTTATTAATTAAATAACTTTTTTTTTTGGTATCCGGTGTTAAGACACTTCGTTCCCATCAGAATACTTCCGTTCTCTCTTTTCCAAAGGATTCTGTAGTCATTGAGTTTTGGGTGACAGAAATAAACTTGTCTCGAGTGGGAATTGAACCCACAGTAGAGTTATTAATTACTTGTGTGTATTGACTATTGGTCCCAAAAGGAATCCTTTAAATGTGTCTTCATCTATTTCTACCTTCTTTCATTTTCAGATTTATATAATAAAATATGAAATAAAAATATTTTTACAATTAGTAGATATGAACTAACTTTTAAATCAAAGGAGACGACAAATTTTGATGCGGTTTCCTCTAAAAAACGAAGTCAATTTAAAGATAAGCGTATATGATTGTATGACACATACAAATATATTTTATCAGGTTAAGGTCAACAATGTGAAAGATTGACAATGTAGTTCCTATAAGAACATATATTTGTGGCATTATACTCCCGAAATAGGCAATAATCGAGGCAAAGCCGCGCGCAGGATACTAGCTATATCACCAAAAGTAAGTAAACCCGAAAGACAATGCGCAGTGCAGCGGCCGTTGCAGCCAGTCAGTGACCTTTGTACCGTTCACATATAAAATATCACAGTAATATAATAACTTTGACTGTGAACGTGATGTTCGTGGGTTCGATTCTAATATTTTAATTTCCTTTCCTCCATCCTTCCTCCTTTCCTTTTCCTTCCATTTGTTAACACTAATGAACGAGTAGTTCCATATAAAAGCGTTAAATATTGGTTACAGATATGCAATTATGCAAATAGTTCTTTTATATTTCGTAGGCATGCGCCTATACAATAGTGGGTGTGTATCGAACCTGCGACCACCGCGCTCACAGACAGCCCACGACGGCTACATACATGCAGTACATACTAAAAATGTACATTTAATTCAAATGACTTTAAATATTCCTTATTATTGGAACTTTGCCCAATTGTGGGATAAAGAGACGGTACAGGTTAGGTATGCAGTACGTAGGTCATTGACCCCGAGGACAGAGCGCAAAAAAAGTGTAAAAGTGTGACAGTAATTTAAAAAAAATCAAAACACAAAATATATTAGTTTCAGCTCCACATTGTATCCCGCATTCTCTGGGCATGCAGACATTATATGTTGAGTAACAGAAGTCAACACCGCCCAAAGTCTTCTATCAGGGCGGAGAAAATTTTACAAAATATTCAATAATTTGTTGCCCTGACTAGGAATCGAATCCACAACAGTCGTGCTACTGCGCCACGATGACCATTCTACTTAAAAATACATTAAATAAAAAAATAAGTAACAAAATAAAAATAATTATGCAATGTATAAATACTTATTTATATTAGTAAAGAGTCTTCGTATGAGATAAAAGATAGATAATGAAACAAAAACACTTCGTATGAAAATAAATCGTTGCTATCGTTACTTGTACAGACTACCCCGCCTGGACATCGAACGTCAACCCCCCGGCGTCCCCCCCCCCCCCCCTTCATTCCTCAATAAGTTATACTCTCCTTTAGATACGAGTATATTATATGGTCACGAAAGAATGTGGGAAACGGAGTGTCTTAACACTAACGTCTTCTGGCTAGCCTATGTCGAATTTGACAGTTAAAGGCCGTCGTGGCGCAGGGGTCCGATTGTCAACGCGACAGTTGTAGGTTCGATTCCCAGACAGGAGAATGCATTATTTTCATTTCCTAGCTGCAGTAACAAGACAATAATCGAATGCTAACATTCAACACGCAATATTTGTAGACAAACACGAAGTTCCCTCAGTCTACCCCGCTATATGCTATATGCTATATACAATGTAAAGTTAGTAGATTTAAAAAGTGAACATAGAGTGATGTATTTAGATTACAATTTTTTTATATCACTACTGCTTCCCTTCTATGATCAATTTTAATGTGTATTTAATGTAGTGCATACAAAGTGTATAAAACTATTATAAAACAAACACGTAAGTCCACAGTGAAAGCTTGTATAGAAATAATACAACTTGTATTGGGGTAGGTCGGGGGTAACCTAGTCGCCTACAAAGTTAAGGATGTGCCAAATTAAGTGTTCCTTTTAATCAACACATTTTTCACAACATAAGAAGCAGAGTAGGCAAAAGGAACAGGGGGAGTGGGACGAAACATAGCGTTAAACTCCGACACTCAACACGCAATGTCTCGAAAATTGGGTGGTGCGTGGGAAACGGAAACGAAGTGTCTTAACACTAGGTTCCCTTTGGCTACCCTTCCCTAAGATCAACCAGGGACTACACAGCAATAACGTTTCTTGTAAAAATATCTTCAAATATTTTCGAAAAAAAAACTTTCGTAAGTGTGTAATGACACTTTAAAACGGAAAAGGAATTCATAAACGTTTTTTTAATCAAGATTAAGATAAAATTGTGTGACGAGACTCTATTGACAAGTATTTCGATAAGTTTCTGTAGTTACCGACAGGCTGACAGACGACGTACAGACGAAACTATTGGACTTTGTATCCCGCACATAGAAAGGTAGAAAGAGGGAACGTGGGAACCTAGGGCTAAGATAGTCCGTTCCCATTAAGACACTTCCACAAACTGCGGGTTACAACTAGAGTACATACATATGTAAGTAAAAATAAATATATATTTTTTATTATTCCACGTAATGGAGACAAAGAAAACTTAGTGACTCGTCACTATGTTAAAATGCTATATTCAAATGTTTTACGACAATGAGTAAACTCAGTTAAAATATACTCCTATAACTATATCAGACTTTCTCTGAATATGTAGCAAAGCGCGGCGTTGAGTTCCGCCACTCAATAGCAACACACAATGCCTCCTCCAAATTGGGGAACGGAAGTCTTAAAAATACGGATTGTTTTAAACTTAAATAATAAACTATATAAGAATTAGAATTTACGTTTTAGAATAAAATCTTCTCGCATATTAGCATAAAGATTTTTTATATGTATGCCAAACTAAAAACTGAAAAGTATGTTTGCTTGAAGACGCTAATATCAGGAACTACAGGTTCAGATAGAAAGAACTTTTCGACGTAACCCACTGCCACGTCGGCCACCTGCGCTCCGAGACCAGAGACCAGAGACCAGACCGTTCCGTTCCCATACAATTATTAAATTATTATCAAACATTCGCATTGCTTTACTGTAGATTCAATTTTAACTTGTACCTATCTTTCTAACTTAAATAAATTGAATATAAAAATAATATAAATAAGTTTCTGTTATTTTTAAGTAGTTTTTTATTTCATGTTAAGCAACTTACTGACTTTTACTCTTCAATCTCATTCATCTTCATTCGAACCTCCTCTAATAATAAAAGTAAGAATTATTTACGCATTTTTGCTTTGACAAGAAAAATACTGCGGCGTTGAGTTTCGCAAATGCAATGCCTCCAGATAAAGAAATAAAGAGTTCGGCGGAAAGTGGGGAACGCAAGTGTCTTAATGGGAACAGAGTGTATTAACGCTGGGTACCCAGATTTAACTTTGCCTTCCATCCTATGCGAGGGACAAAGCGGGATCACACAAACATATATAAAAAAAGGAGTTTCGATAAAACCCGCGTCAAACTAAAGAGATAGATTTTTTGAAATAATAATAATAATATTTTTATTTATTTCGTCTTCAAGCAACCCTGCCAAGTGTCAGTGACGCACACAGGCGCGCCCAGACGCGCGCACACACGCACAGCACAGACGTCGTGACACACATACACATAGAAACATTATACATGGCGGTGTGGAAGGGAAATATTTTAATTTTCTGTTTATTCGCGAGCAAACAGATGATAATAATATTTAATGCTTTTAAAATTTTTGGGTAAATTTGTAACAATTGTTTCATTATTTTCTAAATTTCTTATTAGATTTTCGTCTTTACTTTTCACATATACTCGTATGGCTAGTTTAGTTTTATTGGACATGTTGTAAAAACCTGTTATTTCACGTATTAGATAGATAGTGTTGATGGGAGGAAACCTAACTTATACTGCGTATGCTCTAAGAGTGTTTCTTGTACAATATAACATGAATGATATCGTATTATAATGAATAGTTGCATATAAGTGATAACTATATCGCCGTAGATACAAAACATAACTAATACTTAAAAACACATTGTTGAAATAAAATCAATTATAAAACAAGGAAACAGCGGTCGTGTACCGGAGAAGCGACTGACTGTAAACGGTTGTGAGTTCAACTTCCACTTGAGGTATTTTCTTTTGCCCCTTGGGCACGTCCAAAATTGGTTGGTTCATGGTACTTCGGCAGACTACATGCGGGATACAGCGTGAAGCTATTATTATTATTACAGTAAAAATAAAGCTAATACGAATAATTCAACTTATAATTCCAATAAGAACACACTATATATAAAACCACGCACACACAATAATACACGTACGTACACGTCTGTCTCACTCACACAGACACACTCTCTCACACAGACTTGGCGAGGTCATCGACCGCGGTTTTTGCAAGACACTGAGATTTCCTCTTTGAACTAAATATAAACTTTAATTACTCAGAAATAGAGCTTAAATTCGTTATTTTACTTACAAACGTTAATAAAAACTGTACCTCTTATTTTATACAGTATAAGGTTGAGATTGTATTAAGAAAAATTGAATGTAAAATGAACTGATTATAATTTTAATTGATTTCGTTCTTTATTTTTATAGATTTAAAGTTGTGTTTCCAATGATCGGTCCTAGATGTCAATTGTTAAGGAAGTTCTTTAAGAGACGATTTTTGTTCTATTTTTTTTGTTATTTAAAAAAATCTGGAGAAATTTCTGCCTTGAAAATATTTTTGATGGTTGAGTTCCGCGACGTAGAGTGTCTCGGATATAAGCGGACTTTGGGGACCGAAATGTCTTAATGTCGCTCTATATCACGCATATAGCAGCGTAGTCAAGGGGAACCTGGTGTAGAGATACTTCGTTCGAAGCGTTAGGTGTTGAGTGGTGTGTTGTTAGGAGACTGTATGTAGTACTGTAGTATTTTCATTCCCCGAATGGAAAGCGAACCCACATCCATTATCAAATATATTATATATTCTCTAATGGTGTATTCTCTATAGGTCTATTGAATGTATATTTATTTGACCGGGAATCAAACTCGCGACCACGCAGTCCAACGCGCAAGTGGAGTTATTCCTGGAATTTAAGTACGGCCAAAGAAGACTTTATTTTGTTTGTTTAACTAAAGTGACTAATAAATAAAAAATAATAATAAACATCAACATGAGACTTACAATTCCCCCGTTCTAGTAAAACCGCGGTGCACAGTTCCGTTAAATTCCAGAGAACGGAGTGCCTCAACACTAGGTTCTCATTGCGTACCCTGCTTCAAATGTTTATTTGTTTTAATAACACGCGTCCCCTATATAAAGTCCACGGCCATTGGTCGTTATACAGAGTGTCCCAGCCAATCTCTTTCTTCACTTTCACCCTATTGTGACGGTCATCGATTCAATTCCCCCCTTGCTTTATGGGATAACACGACTTTACCGACTTTCTAGAACTGGTATGTGGTATTATTATAAATTATGTTTTTTTATGACCCGTTTAGGAGTTATGGTACCAACTGTACATATATAAAAATGTTCCGTTACTGAGTAACTAACAGAAGTTGAAACTTACTTTAATACAAGAAGATAAGACCTGAATAAAACTAACCTAAGTAACTTCTGCCCATTTACATACTCGTATGTAAAAAAACTGGGCATAGTTTTTTTAAATTTTGTAAACATTATAAAAATTTTCTTGTCTTTTCGAAATTCTCGTTACTACGAGTTTATGGAGTGACTAGACGCCATTTACCTACCTACCTAAAAATAACAAAAGTTAATTTTTCAAAGTTAAGTTAGTTTTAGTATATTTTCTCAGGGTACTTTGTAAACAATTTGAAATACAACATTAAAATGTATAGAAATGTATATTTAAATGTATATGTAGTAGGAGAGGTAGGGGGACATCTCGGTTGACCTTCGAAAACACAGTATCAAAGATGTTGGAAGAAGGTCACGTAAAAAGCATGAGGACCCCCGGAGAACATGTATGAAGAGGTTGATGACAGTGGACGAGGCGAAAGAGGTACGTAGAGACCGTAGCGTTTGGCACTCCGCTGACTACCCCGCTAGGGATACAGCGGGAAGCTTAATTAAGTTAAAATGTAAATATTATGCAAGTTTATTTTCCCTACCGTTTTTATACTTTAAAATATTTTTTCTCTTAAAAAATATCTGACTAACCTTTAGAAAAAATTGTGATGTAACACTCCGTCGACAATTTTATCATTATTATAAATAACGACAAAAAATATTTGAAAGAGATTTTCCATTTAAAGTTAGGCCTTAAGATCGTTGATGTCTTTTGTTAGTTAAATAAAATATCGGTGTAATTGTAACTTAATCCAAGATTGTAAGCACCACCGAATATCGAGACATTGAGTGTAGACGCCGTACATCACTTAACGCCGTGTTTCCTCATACCAGAACGGAAAAATGGAAAATTAATTCTCCCAATGGAGTTCGAACCCACAACCCATCCATCTTTCCCACGATGGCCCCAAAAATCAAAAACCCGTCCTCCACAAAAAATCTTATTTATAATTTTAAACATATTTTCATTTACCTATTACACTAATCCATCAAAAAGCGGCGTTAAGTTGCGTTCCTAATAACAAGCGTAATATCTAAACTATAGAGCGGAGTGTCTCAAGCACAACTCACACATGTAAAGTTAAAGCTGTAATATAATATATCGACGTGTGTTGTGTGTGTGTGCGTGCGGGCGGGCGCGGGGGCGGGGGCGGCGGGGGGGCCGGTCCGGCTCCTGTGCTACGCGGCGTGTGCACATTGTATCTACATTTTTTTCGTCAAAACAAGGAGGAGGAGGAGGTTTTCAATTAAATATTTTCGATTCGATAATCGAATCATTTATTCGATTAATTATTTTTAATTCGATTTCGATATTGGATTATTTGATTCGATTTGGGTATTTTGTGTAATATGCAATCATTACAGTTATTTTACAAAAAATATATTAAATCCTTACCCAAATTAATAATTTAAAATTTAAGTCTGTTTGTGAACGAGTAAATTAAATTATTCCTTGACATCAATACATTGACTGTCAGTCAAATTTGTTTATAAAATGAATAATCGTGTACTTCACGCGGGCGAAACCGTGAGCGGGCCGCTAGAAATTATATAAAATACTTATTATTACCTTACTCTAATTATAACGAATACGCCCAGCTGTTTATTGTCATAGCAATTTAAATTATATAAACAAAAATAAACATTTATTATAGAAATAACTTATTGATAAATCTCTACATTCTCGAAGTTTAATTTTAATTTTATTTCCTAAGATTTCATTAAATTCATAGATGTCAATGTGACAAAAAAGAAAATATAAAGATTTATCTTAAAAGTTTACCTTAATCAACACAAAGCCCGTCATCTAAATCTGAAACAAAATGAAATATTTAGAAAAAATGCTAATTAAAGGGGGATGTAGAGGGAGAACCTGAAATAATAATATAATATAATAATAACGAACAAATTAAATACTAATTCAAATAAAAACCGGCGACGTCAAAAACATCGTCCACACAACCGCTTATACAAATGGACGTGAATGGGAACGCGCCGAGCTCACGGGCTCACGCGCTCACGAGCCAATGACACGCTCGCGGGTTCGACTCCCGACGAGACCAGTCGAGGTATTACTTCGTGTATTACTATTATATACTCGTAGCTTAGCTTCCAGCTGTATCCCGCGTAATTAGTATTTGAGAATTGAACTATTAAATATTTTCATTTACTCGCTTCAGTAACAAGGCAAAGCCTGGCGTCGCGTTCTAGAGGATAACGGAGAGTCCTTACAAATGGTAAGACTCACGCTCTATTCCGCATATAAGCAGAGGAGGCAGAGAGTAATAAATAGTATTACGACATTTCAATCCACGCGCATCGCCAATTTTTTGGAAATTATATATTTAGTAAAAAATTTTTAATTTTTTTATTTTTTGGTCTTTATCTCGTCAATTACTGGCCCCAATTGAAAATTTTATTATGTGTTGGATTATCCATTTTATTTAATAAGTGTTTAGGTTTAAACATATTTAGAGTTTATTATGAGACACTGTGGCTGAGGTCACAGGTATCAATTGTAGTCACTTGAACTAGCAGCTTTAATACCGACCCCCCCATTTGCCCCCTTTAAGGCTATTATTTTTTAGGATTTAACCACAAATGTATAGTTTACAGGTGTTTTCGTGAACTAGTACTACATGTAGATGCTAGCTGCTAGTCAACCGGAAGTACCCTAGTAATTTTGATTCACTTGGTAGTGTCGAAATACGCATTTTTTACGATATAAACGGCCATAGATTTTGTTAAATAAATGTAGATTTTTTTTTTCAGGAAATCATGGAGCCGTAGATCTGAGTTTGAATTTCAACTCGATATCTTTAAGAGTTTCTAAGATACGTGCTCCCGACAGACAGACCTACAGACAACAAAGTGTTCTTATAAGGGATTCTTTTTTCTTAAAAAGTACGGAACCCTAAAAAGTCAAATATAGTCGAAAGTAAGTAGTAGCATGTATTAAAGTAGACTCAAGGCCACTTTACTTTTGGATCTATCTGCTGCACCCAAAGACATTTAATAGATACAAGACTATATATTTTTTATTATTATTTTCCTAACTTCACACACTTCGCACACTAGCTGGGTAGGCAGACGGAACCTGGGAACCAAATGTTAAGACGCTCAGTTTTCCATTAAGACACTTTGGGTACGTTCCCCGTTTCAGCCGAATTATTGAGGCATTGAGGCTGTCGGGCTCACAGACAAGCTCGTGCGGGATACAGCGTGAAGCTGAAGCTGCACATGTACATGTAAAGTTGTTTCCTGATTATTTTGTTACTAGTTACCTACATGTAACATTTAGAAACAGTATTTGTTTGCTGACAGTCGGCGTCGTGTCGTGTCTTATGGTTCATATTCACTTTCCCGAAAAGTAACAACTCCCCATTCTATAGTAAGATAGGAACACGGAAATATATAAAACTATTCTGTCTCGGAGTGACAGACAGACAAGGGACGTGCTACTGGACGGGTTAGTTAGCGTAAAAAATGTCTTAATGGGAACGGAGTGTCTTAACACTCCCAGGTTTCCTCGGCCTACCCGGCTCGACTATGTGCAGGTAGCGTGGTAGCGTGAAGTCAATAATAATAATAATAACAAAAAGTGTTGCTTACAAAGGCTATGACAGTCATATTAGTATTACAGTAAATGTCTTCAAGCTATTTAAAATTATTTATATACAAATACATAAATTATCTTGCTACATGTGGGATACAGCTTGGAGTGATAAAAGACATAAATATTAAAAATATATAAATATTGATCTTATAAATTTAAACAAATTTTGATAATATCTAATAATATCAATGCATCATTTCAATTATTTTAAGTATCAATTAAAGTCGTTAATGGTGCTACTTGTTAATAGATGGCGCTAGTTGTTCATAGAAGGTATAGAATTTTGGAGCCTGGATTAAATGTAAGAATTACATATACTTATTGGTTTTAAATGTAAATATATGTAAAATAACGATTACAAAGATGTTTTGAGAAGATTATAATTTTTGTTTTAGATTTATTTTGTGTTTTAATATGGTGCAATAAACAAAAAAGTATAATTTTATATAAAATAAAAATAAAAACATTGAGACATACTATTTGGAATATTATCTTTACAATATAGCCTAGTATTTTATTCAGACATATTAAAAACAGACAAAATTGCTGATATAAAATGTATATATTATATACTGTAAGTGTTGACCTACCTCAATACATACTCAGTTGGGCTCTACATATGTACATGTTATATTTAACATTGACATTACATATATGTACTTATATACATATTAATAATATTATATCTAGATATGTTATATAAACAATTATTACTTCATTGTGTCACAGGCTCATAGCATAATAAGAATGGGTTCAAATTCCATTTAGGAAAGGTTAACTATAAATTTATTTAAAGTAATTTTAAGTGAAAGTAGTCGTGATTTTACATATTTTTTTACTTAGGAAATTTTACTTTTATAGTGTGCTTTTTATATTCTGTGGTGTTGAGTTACGTCAATAAATACATTTTTTAATAAGCGGACCAGGAGAACCGAGGGGTATTTACTAGTCGTAGAAACACAATTTAAACTTGTAAATAATTTAACGTTTTTAAAGATCAGTACAATTATGTCTCTGTTGCACCAAATAAGCGGTATATAAAATAAGTATTTTTTTTCGGATATACTCGTATAAGTTTTGGTTTGATAAAATAAATATAAATATTTATATATATATCTTATTGGCTTCTATTTATAGTATTATGTCACAATATATCTAACGTATTAGACAAAAGTAACATTCACTGACAGATCAAGTAGTGTGAGACTTCCGGTCAAGCCGGAAGTGGTTCCTATTATGTTAAATAATACAGTTTCATAATGACCTACTAATTATACTTATATTTTAGTCTATAGCGTACAACTATAGGCAGAGGGAACTATAGGCTTAGTGTTCAGTCACTCCACTTCTTTAAAATATAATTAAAATATAATATTATAATTGCTCTGAGCTCCGAGTGGGGATCGAACCCACGAACATGGCGTTTACAGTTATCTGACCTAGAAAAAAACATATTTATTTGTACTTAAATTATGAATGACATATCGTACTATTACTATTTTTTTATTGAATTATTATTTTTTAATTTTACATACATACTGAAAGAATATTTGACATATTTTTTATAGATAATATTATTATATTAGATATTAGAATTTTTTACATTAGGATAAACTATACGTATAAGGATCTAACAAAAAATATTAAATTTTTTTTTGGAGTAATATTTGATTTATGGATAATTACTTTGTTGACTCTGGAAAGTGATATATTCATCATTTAATTTTAATAAAAATATTTATGAAGTTCATTTTAAATAAAAATTGTTTTTATATTTTTTCATGTTGTTTCGACTTTTTTATTAATATTTTGTTTCTAAAATTGTAGCAAGATATTTAATATATTGCATCTAAAATTAGAAAACTTATTATTTTTTTATTTGAGGTTAAAGTTATTTTCTTGATTTATATAATAACAAAAAAATTAATACATTTCCTAAATTTCCTAAATTTTTTAACTTCTGTTAAATAAAAGATTTTATATTTAATTCATACGGAGATAGATATATATATAAAAAAAACTATGTAAATTTTTCTTTTTTTTGATTAGTAGTGTTACCCTATATATTTATTGTTATACTTTGGTCGTCCGTGTCTTTTTCTGTGATTTTTCTTTATTTATTGATAGTTAGATTATATATAATAAAATAAACATAAAATATACTACAGAGTGATTTGTCACTATGTTCTCTCTGCTTAATTTACAAGAATTTCTTTTGGTTTACTCTGTATCCCATAAGTAGCACGGCAGGTAGAAGGAACCTGAGAGCATAGTGGTAATTTACTTTGTTCCCATCAAGACACTGCCGTTCCCTAGTTCCCGTCGAATTCTGGATGCAATGGGTGTTGAGTGGCAGAACTCAGAGCTTCGATTTATAAGATTATGTATGATAATGAAGGAAACTATAGTTAAACGATGTATACTACACTTTTTATAATTTACCCCTTCCCCTTCCCCTCAAAAAAATTACATCTAAATTACAAATATTGGCTAGTTCTTTAAGAAATTTATTTAATTCCTTTTTTACTATGATTTATTGAAATCTTTTCAACTGAATATTTTTTTAATTTTTTTTTATTGCAATTAAGTTTTTTACCCTATTTGTGTTTGTATCTAAAAATTAATATTTAAACAGATTAAGTATTAGAATAAAATATACCTTAGGTACTATTTCAAAGAGCTGTCACGCCTTTTCCTATATTCGAGAATCCAGAACACTCTTAAAATGTTAAACAATCCACGTGTCTCTTCAGTGAAGTATAAAATAACCTACATTTTGTATTTCTCTTAAAGTTTTGGCTTCATTTAGTGATCTAAAAGATGAAATTTGACTAATGTTCATAATTTTATTTTGAAGAACCTGAACAAATTCACATTTGACTGAAAACTGTTATTAAAACACTGTATTTTCTTATAATTTATATAAAATACATATAAAATAAGAAAAATAACTGAAGATTATCACTTACCACTGAATTTCAAACGAAAAATAAAAAAAAACGTCGTTTCACACAAAAAGAAAGTACAAGAAAGAGAGATGCGCGAGTGAGACGGCTGTCTGTTTCAGCGTTCAGCCTTGGATTGAAGAGTTCATTGCACCTCCTTACGTGGGCGCGGGCGGCGTGTTGCTGTCTCGCTCGCACTCACTAAGACGTGGGCGGAGTGAGCGAGACGGCGCACGGTCCACTTTTTGTGGAACTTGAATTTCGATCAATATAGCGCGACGCACGCTCTTGGTACTTGAGCGTTTTTTCGTTTTATTTTTACTTTGATTTCGATTTCAAAATTTCTATACTTTAGTATAACATCTAAAGAATTATACTTGGTATAGATTATGATGTGGTTTTGTGCAAACATATCGATTTTTATAACGGTAGTGGCGTCGGTGAGAATTAATTATGCATTTTTGGGTCATTGGGTTAACACTGACCGAGTGTTTTTGGCAACTTGATACTGGTAATTTTTTTATATAATATTTTTTATTACTTCTTTCATGTTACCAAAAATATGTTACTCGTAGTTTTTAATTAAATATAGTAATCATAATTAGCTTTCACATTTTTATATAAAAATAAATGGAAATAAAAAAAAATCACTTGTACATTAATGTTAATTGAGTTATCTTCACATACAATTATGCCGCGTGTGCGCTAGCTGCGCTGCGTGCGAGGCTTTGCTTGGCAACAGCCACTCTATTTATAGATACTTATTTATAGCATTGAATCATTCAATTAGAGGTCTAGACTATACGGTTGGTAACGTCCTTATCACCAGCAAGTAAGAGCCACAAGTGTGACAGGCGGCAAAGACGTACCGTACACGATGGGAGCTCAGACGTAACTGGCTTAAATATGGTAATGGTTTACGATAAGCTTTTTGCTTTAGGCGTTTCTCAGTACTGGCAACATTCTTCGCAGAATAAAGGAAATCCTTGCCTTTGATGAAAACTAAACGCTTTTCTTATATTAAAATGCATTTATGTTCCACATTACCGCCCTCACTGTAATGTTAATTAGTGAATGAATAATAAGCAGTTTGTCTGTGTGTCATTCAATTATCTTGTAAAAGTGAGATCTAGCGTTGCATAAATCAAGCTCGGATTATGATGATCAGATTTGATCCTCAACCGTTCTCATTCTTAACAGCCAGTGTATCAAAAGCTCTGATGCATGGAAACAGGTATTTTTAAATATGGTCAAGGTTGAGCCATTGTTCGTGATAGTAACGACTGAGACAGGGGCGATTTTAAATGCCAAGTACATATACATTTATTGTGCAAGCAATAAAATTTTGTCTCATTGACTTACGAATACAGTACTTGGTATGTTTTGTAGGTTTTATTTCATATTTTATTTGCGTTCTCATTAAGTGGGACGTTTATGGAACCACTACATTTTATATTCAGTACCGTAAAATATGTCAACTTTTCAAGTAAAATTGCAATTTGGATTATTATTTTATGTTGACAACAAACGAGTCCAAAAGAGAAGAAATATTCGATTTCAAATATCGATAATTACTTATGTTAGCTTGCATTTTATTTATGCGATAAAAAAAATTATGATAGTATATGCTTCTTTTCTATATACAAAAAAAAAGGAATAAATCTAAACTATCATTTGTGATAATAATATAATTGTTGTATGCTGTTTGTGATAAGAAGTCTTGAAACGCGTCATTATATTGATGCTTTATTTATTTCATGATGCTGCTTATTTGTACATTAAGAAAGAGATACACTTAGTGTTCTATAAAATAAAATATCTATTTATATTACGGGTTATTTTTTTTTAAATCAATAATAATATAATGTAAACATAAAATAAATACAAAATTGTTTTTTTTTATAAAAACGAAATACTCAAAGTAAATAGACTAAAATTTACTTCTGAAAGTATTACTGTACAAAAAGTTATATGATTCCCTAAACTACATACATTGTTTATATTGTTATATAATAAACACTCTCAACAAATCATTCAAACCCTAGTTCACCAACAATTACCAAAAACCCAAATATCACAGACGATCACACAACAAAATTAAAACAAAGTATCAAAATGATGCACAATGTGACCGAGTGGGCGGGGCGCGGGGGGGCGGCGCGTTAGAGCGGGACAGCTACAGTCTGTCAGCTCCGGCGTCAACATAACGGTGCGCAGGCGCAGGTCAGACTTGTCTTGAAAACTTTTTTAATTTGATTTTGAACCAAATTACACGGTTTTTGGTATAACGAAGTTACGTAATGCTACCGTTTTTTATATTTATTTTGTCTTGTTTCACGCTCTATCTCGCATATAACTGGGTACGTTGGGAATCTAAGATAAAGACAACTACATTGCGGAGATGGATGACGGAACTCAACGCCGCGTTTCTACCAGCTTGCGATAATGAAATTAAATATACCTATATACAATACAACCGATACTCCGTTCCCCATTTTCCGTCAACTTAAAGATATTGCGTGTTGTGTCACAGAACTCAACGCCGCGTTTCATCTTATCAGAATGGGGGAATCAAATTAAATAGCATATATATAATAAAATAAGAGCATTATGATGCAGTTATAAAGTGTCTAACAGTTTGTTTAAGCAGGTACCTAGTCCCGAGGTAGTGCTAATATGAAACAAGTTAAATATGAGAATGTGCCAAAAGACTACAAACTTTATTTCGTCTCCTGTAACACCTCAAAAAGTGCAAATGTGCGATTTACATTTTTTTCTCTTTTTCTAAGAATTCCACAGATTATGTTTTTTTAAGCATCACGCTGTATCCCGCGTATAGTGGGGTAGGCAGACGCTGCTGCTTTTGCTTTCCGTAAATCTCCCCCCCCTCTTATATTTTTTGTATAATTTTTATACGAAAACTTGTATAAAATATTTTTTGTTTTTTAAAGAATCTACTTCGTTTTAAGTGTAAAGGGTTTCCTTTAAATAACATAATTACAGACAAACTGAAGTGAGGTGTATATTATGTCTAAACGACGAGACAGTTTAATTAAAAAAAGTATACAAAAATATTATTTATTCTTAAAATATATATATGTATTCCGAAACATTTTTTTATTTTAGGTCTAGTATTAATTATAAATTTAAATTACATAAATATACGTACTGTAGCTGTGGACTGTAGGTGACACATCAACTCAAAAAGGGGAAATGAGTAACTAATGAAGTGGCTATGACATACGGACAGACAGACAGAGAGCCATGAAGAATTTATAACAGTTCTATCTTACGCTATTTGCCTACAGAACCCTAAAAAAACCTTAGGAACTAGAAAATTGCCGCAAAATAAAATTGAAATTTTAATTTGAAATTGAATTTAACATAAAAAACACAACTTGTAATTGTTGATTTAAAATGACTAAGAATTTTTATTGCCACAACATTCTATTTGTTTAATTAGGTACACTATTCACCTAAAATATTTTGCTCATTCACCCCTCACTTCTTACATGTTTATTTTCAGCTAAAAAAAGTACTAAATATAAAAAAATAATGCAAAATGTTAGAATGAAGCATTTAAAGGAATTATAATATTGTTTTTACTAATAAAATACGAAAGTCAACAGTAAGGTTTTAATTTTATACTATTGCCTAAATGAAAATGTATATTTTACAAATTATATAGTAATTTGATTATTACCCCCATTTTAGAAATGTAAAAATATTATTTTTGTTACTATATAACAAAATAATATTTTTTGTAAGTCATATTGCAAAAAAATATTTTTATTTTAAATGAAACAAACTTAACTATGCCCAACGTTTGATAAACTATAACAAACCAGTCTATAGCTATTTAACTGCTATATATTCTACTTAGTTTAAGAAAAAAGATTCTCTACAGTGAGTGCCACAAGTACTATAGATAGTGCATTGCAGTATCGTCGCCTCACCTATAGCTACGTAATTACGACTGGTGGGTTTGGGTTAAATACAGTTTCTTAACTTGTATTACATCATTAATAAGAACACATTTTGTACCTATATCATTTTACACACTTTTTGCTTGAGTCATACAGTAGTACTGTGACGTCATCGTTACTGCAGTGCTTGGATGACGTCATAGTCCTGCAACGCAGTACATGTTATAATATTTTAGAATATTGTTTATATTATTTTTTTAATTCACGCTGTATCCCGTATACAGCAGGGTAATCTTTCAATAGCGGAACTCAACTTCGCACCTTGTCTTGTTATCAGAGTGGCAAGATGTTAATCTATATATATAAAAGGACTTGTCCTCACTGACTGAGGTAAGACGCACGCACAGCCGTAACCGCTGTGCGTAGAAACGTGGAATTTGGACAGATGTTTACTTTCGTAATCTGGACATCCACTAAGAAGGGATTTTGAAAAATTTTACCCCTCAGAGGGTGAAATAGGGGTTGAAATTTTGTATGGAAAAATTTTTAAATGCCCACCGATTTTTATTAAATTTGAAACTTAGGCTCTTAAGGGTATTTCATTGAACACATGTTTCATAGTTTATTAGAATTATCCTCCTAAGGGTGGAAACAAAGGGTTGAAAGTTTGTATGGAAAAATCTTTAAATCGCCACCGATTTTTATAAAATTTGAAATAGAGACTCTTGAAAATATTTCATTGAACACATGTTTCATGGGTTATTAGAATTCACCCCTAAGAGTCCAAATAAGCAGGCGAAGCTGCGCACGCCCACTAGTAATCCATATTTCTGAGTAAATATTTTCAACCAGTCATAGTAAGTGAAAATATACGCTTGAAATAACTCTTCAAGTGAACTATTTATTTTTCTTATTATATTGATCGATAATTATATTTAATCGATAAGTGTCATGTATTTAAATTTGACATTTTCTCTACAGCTACTGTGACGACACCACGTGGCGTATTGACGCCAGTAGAATAAGCAATAAACTTATGTCTCTTACTTGGTGCAACAATGACACAATTGCACATATTTATTACAAAACAAGTTACATATGTGAATGCAAATTTTGATTGCGTCTCCCGCAATATTTGACACAGGGTCATGTGTCACGGAGAGATATATACGATAGATAGACTACGAATAGGTAGTCAGAAAATGTGCACTTAAAAGCTTCTTTTTTTGCTTCACGCTGTATTCTCTGTTTAAAGATTCTCATTACGACAGTGTCATTTACGTGAGAAATTAAATAAAAAGAGATTTATGGAGAGATAGTATTCCACACATAGAAGGGTAAGGAAAGAGACCCTCCCGAGAAGTGAGATGCTCCCATTAGGACACTTGTTGTCCGCTTTCTCCGGACCCTCTTTTAGGCATTGTGTGTTGTTTGGCGGATTTCAAAGCCGCACTTTGCCTCGTTACCAGAGCGAGGGGTATTAAACTCATCATCACGTTCACAATCGTAATCCACGACAGCCCCAATTAAATATGACAGTATGTATATTGTATTTGTTATTCAGATCATTGCACTCTTTAAAGGCAACATTAAAGGTAACAACCCGTTACCTGCAGTTAAGGAGTCAGAGCTCGGTCGTTTTATTGTAAGCCTGCGAGATCTGTTTCATATGTACCTACTCGTACCTATACTAATCGACGCCCGCTACTTCGTTTCCGGTTCCCGTAGGAATTACAATCTATCTAGCCTACCTACATGGAAAGAAATAACTAATATTTATTTTATTTATTTTAACTAATTATTAACTAAATAATATTATAAATAACTAGCGGACGCACGCATATTCGCCTGCTTATTTGTACTCTTAGGGGTGAATTATAATAAACCATAAAACACGTGTGCAATGAAATATTTTTAATTCTAAATTTCAAATTTTATAAAAATCGGTGACGATTTAAATATATTTCCATACAAACTTTCAACCCCTATTCCAGATTACGAAAGATTACGTAACAGCGGTTGCGGCCGTGCCTGCGTCTTGCCCCAGTCGGTGGGGGACTCGTCCCAGGTCCTGTAGATATGGTAGGTATCTCCTTTATTCAAGTAGCATTAAAAGTCGATTTCCCACAAATTATGATAAGATATCATATCTGTTATCATTTTAATTTCCGAAAGTAGACGCTATCTGTAGTGTTCGTAAAATGTTATTGCTAGCGTTGTAGATGTAATTAACAACACTAGTGATGAAACACTTTTCGTAAATTCAACCTACCTAGTAGTAAGAGCTTAAGACAATCCGTTCCCCACGCACCGGGACCCTGCTATATGCGGGATACAGCGTGCAGCGCGAAGCTCTATCACGTATTTCTCTCGTGAAATCTTAAATTTCTCTTCGAACAAGAGATCTGCTATATTTTATTTATTGATGTTACCTGTGTTTAATTTTTTTTGAGTTGTATAGAAATAAAATATAATAATATTTTGTTAAATAAAACGAAAATGAAGCGTTGGCCTGCAAACACACCGTCGTGTTTGATTCTGAGTTGGATTTCCAGGTGGAGTTGGAGGTGCGGAGTGAGCTAGAGTAGCAACTATGCAGGTATAGCTAACGGCCTAAAACTACATTTTATTATTTTTTTAATTTTTTTACATACATATATTAAAAAATATATTTTAACTCACCTTTTGACGTCATAAGTTTCTTATCATATCTTTTTAATGAGTATCTGTAAATAAAAAAATACATTTTAATTTTTTAGGTACTCTGTACATATAAAAATTATTTCCTTAATAAGGTGTCATTTTTTAACACACTGCTGTCAAATTGTAACTGTATAATTAAATCTAAGAAATTGAATTTGACAGTGATATATCTACTTATTTTTATATGATATCACCGAGCTGGTCTGATGATGGCCAGCACCTGAATAGTGGAACTCTTCAGAGGTTAAGAGTAAAATAATTTATAGCTCCGAGCGTTCTACAGTAATCCTCGCACTTGGATAAACTTGGATAGATAAACATATATTTTTCTGCTTTTAATAACTATTTCTTTTATACATTTTTAGAAAATATAAAAAAATTGATTTGATACGTTATCTCATATGGCTTAGTGGTAAGAGGGCTTAAACGGTTTCCAAAAGGCACAGACTCAAGTCCCAAGGTTAAAAATAGTTTTTGTTTACTAAAAAGTATTTTTCTAATATTTTTTTCTATATATTTTGTTTAAACTTGTATCATAGATGACTTTCACTTACGTAAAGGGGGGTTCTATTAAGTCTTAGAGGATATTTTAAATTTTTGTTATTTGGAGGCCGCGTGAGGCACGTGTGAGCCACGGTGGTTGTAGGTTTGATTCACTCGACGGATTAAATTAATGTCATTCCCTCGTCTCGCCTTTTTGATCATGAAAATTTTATAGTGCTTTTTTTTAGTGGAGTAGCTAGAGAGAAAGCTGTGGTCTCTGCATACCTCGCCCACCTCATCCACAGCCATCAACCCGCACACCCTCACCCGCCACTCATGGCGGAGGGTCCTCGTGCTCTACGTGACCTTCCTTCAGCGTCACTGATAATGTGTTATCAATGTAACAACATAATGTGTTGTACAAGATTTACGTAAACTCTTGCTTGTTGGAAATCGAACCTACAACCCTAGGCCTAACGAAAATAGATACATATGTATATATCTATATACATAAATAAAAAACAAAAATAGGCAAAAACACTCCGCCCTGTTTGGAAAAATAAAAAAGGTAACGTGTTCCGTCTCTCTCTAACAGATAGGGCTGTCCCTCTCGCATCGTCTATCCATTTAGACGTTACAACCTATTGGATACAATGTATGTGTTCTTTTTCTATTTTTGTTTAGGGTACTGCGTAGGGTTGTCAGTTTATGGTATTTTTGTTTTTTATTTTAATAGTTTTTAATGATCTTTAAGTATTTCAATATACAAAATTATTATACAAGTTTATAATTAATTATCTACATACATATATATCCAAAGGCTGTCGTAGCTGACTGACTGGTAGTGAAATACTCAATCGAGGTAATGAAATATTTTTATTTTCTCTCCCTAGTTACCTATAATACAAAGTGCTGAGTTAAGTTCTACAACTGAATATAATGTCTCGAAAATTGGGCTAAGAGGGCGGAATAGTGTCTTGATACTATGTTCCCTCCGCCTGCAACATCATACAAGTAATAACATTCAGTGACAGGTGACAACCCTAGCTCAGGGGCTCAACATTTGATTAATATTAGTTTATATCCCATACTCTATGTATTGGACCAAATTGAGGACTCTCGTTTGGTGCTACAATGACGAAATTACACTTCTAAAAATACTCATTAAATATGTAAATATATTTGGAAATCGTAATGACGAACTTTGTATTCGTACAATATGAGCTACTAGCTTACTAGTCAAACGGTCAAACGTTTCGTGTAGAGTGGCGGAACTCTACGTCCCGTTTGGTGCCCCCGCGCCACGAGTCACGTTTGTTTTATGTCCATTTAGTTTTATATTCAAACTAGCGGACGCGCGCAGCTTCGCTTGCGTATTTAAGGGTGAATTCTAATAACCAATGAAACATGTGTTTAATGAAATATTTTTAAGAGTCGAATTTTCAAATTTTATAAAAATCGGTGGCGGTTTAAATATTTTTCCATATAAAGTTTCATTTGCACCCTAAGGGGGTGAATTCTAGAAAACCATGAAACATATGTTCAATTAAATATTTTTAAGAGTCTAAATATCAAATTTTATAAAAATCAATGGCGATTTAAGAATTTTGCCATTCAAACTTTCAATCCCTTATTTGCACCCTTAGGGGGTGAATTCTAGAAAACCATGAAACATTTGTTTAATTATATACGTTTAAGAGTCTGAATTTCAAATTTTATAAAAATTGGTGACGATTTAAAAAAAACCTATACAAACTTTCAACCCCTTATTTGCACCCTTAGGGGGAGAATTCTAGAAAACGATGAAACACGTGTTCAATTAAATACTTTTAAAAATCTAAATTTTAAATTTTATATAAATCGGTGCCGATTTAATTTTTTTTCCATACAAACTTTCAACCCCTATTTCACCTCTTTAGGGTTAAAATTTTTCAAAATCCCTTCTTAGTGGATGTCCAGATTACAAAAGTAAACATCTGTCCAAATTCCACGTTTCTACGCACAGCGGTTACGGCTGTGCGTGCGTCTTACCTCAGTCAGTGAGGACAAGTCCTTTTATATATATAGATAACCCGCTCTGGCAGACAATCTACGAAATTGACCGGTGCGTGGGGAACAGAGTATCTTAACATTAGGTTCCCGATGGCCACCCTACATGCGGGATACAGCGTGAACCTACTACAAGTTGTGCATTGCATTTCAAACCCGATTTATTATACTAATCTATAAATTAATACGTGAAGCTACAATTTTGTACCCATTTTGACGAAAATGAATGATTTTGGAGTTGCAGTGTATATAGAGAAGTGGCAGACTGCTAATATTTTTAGGGTTCCGTAATTCAAAATGTAAAAATAATTAAGAGCGGCGTTTAGTTTCACCATTCAACACGCAATGTCTCGAATTTGAATGCATAGTGGACAACGAAGTGTCTTAACACTAGGTTCTCCCTCTCCCTGTCTACCCTGCTAATATACCTATATAACCAAGTGGCGACAGACCCTCACAAGTAGAGATACATATGTAATACGTATATAATTATGAAACTGGCCTTTACCGACGGCTTCGCCCGCGTGGCCACAGATGATCGTTGTGTGACTTATGACGTATGACGCCTTATAATATTAGTTTAGATGTGACGGGCACAGCTCGCTCGACTCGCTCTGGTATGAAGTTAAAGCGCGGCGTTGTTTTCCACCACTCAACAGAAAACGTCTCAAAGATTGAGCGGTGGGAGTGGAGTGTCTTATCACTAGGTTCCCTCTGCCTACCTTGCTATATGCGAGATACAGCTTGCAGTGGCGGATTAAGGGGGGGGGGGGGGGGGCGGGGGCGGTCCGCCCCGTGCCTCGGGTCCTGGGGGGCCTCCAAATGGTGCAAATTCCCTTAATCAAATCTTAAATAAGCCTTTGAAAAAACGCATAGTATCTACTTAAGAGGAAGTTTGAGGTTGAAGGGACCCCAAATAAACAAAAAGGTACAAGGATTAGTGCAGCCTGTACCGGTAGTTTAAATTATATTAATTAAAATTACTTTTATCTTTCTAATGTAAATAATTTAATTTGTATGTGGATCCAGTTTCGTAGTTTTTTACTTCAAGTTCCTAGGGCCTCCAGACCGACGTTATTTTATAAAAGTTTGTGTACTCACTAGCCTGAAAGTGGGGCCCTTCCAGAAGTAGCGTGAGGATGATTGAGTCATCAGATCGGTTTGGGTGCTTATAAGGGGTCTTAAAATAGTCCATAAATAATATATGTAAAATTATAGCGTACTTTTTCAAAGTGGTTTTGGAAGTCAAATGGCAGTTGCTCCATTTAAAAAGCGCCATCCGCCGCTAATATGGAACGCAACAACGTGTCAAGTACGAACATTGCTTAAAA
Source organism: Heliconius numata (assembly GCA_016802625.1). NCBI lineage: Eukaryota > Metazoa > Arthropoda > Insecta > Lepidoptera > Nymphalidae > Heliconius > Heliconius numata. Next base: position 4,839,820 of record JAEBDU010013267.1, on the reverse strand, counting down.
CGCTAGTACCCAGACAGAAACTGAAACTGAACAGAAGACAGAAACTCTGCTTTGTAACGTGGAATATTGGCTCTCTAACCGGACGATGCAGGGAACTCGCAGATGTACTTATAAAACTTCGGGTCCACTGTGCTTTCCTCCAGGAAGCTTGCTGGAAGGGCAATAAGTCCCGCAATAACGGACAGATTTGCCAGCTTATATACACCGGGTCACCCTCAGGTAAAAACTTCTACTTGCTACACCGTCTACCGAAATGGTTGTTTGTTGTTGGGGAAGACTTGAACGGTCACGTCAATAAGGCTGCTGAGCCGTATGAACGTGTTCATGGGGGTTTTAGATACGGACTTCGTAATGCAGAGGGAGAAAATATTAAAGCCGAATGGATCGATGCAGACTGACTTCTTAGCAGAGGTGACGGCTGATATACAAGAGCATACCTGTTATTTTATACGGTAGAGAATGCTGGCCAGCACTGTCTCGGCACATTCAGGAGCTTCACGTCACGGAAATGAAGTTGCTATAGATGGTGGATGTACGGCGTAACACGGTATGACCGCAATCGTAACAAATTCATTCCAGATAGTCTTGGAGTCCGTGACGTAGCGGATAAACTCCAAGAGCATCGCCTGAGACGGTTTGGCCACGTTACGCGGATGCAAGTGCCATGCTATCCCAGCCCCTGGAGTGAGACCTATCGAACGCTGAAGGAAGCGCTGGTTGGATGTTGTGATGCAGGACATGAGAGCCAATGGACTCACCACCGAGGCACTTAAGACCGTGCAAAATGGAGTAGGTTGAGTAAGAAGGCAGACCCTGGAAATAGCCGGGATTAATGCCAAGATGAAGTAGAAGAAGTATACGTATTTTGTCCCAATATTAAACAATCTTTAGGACGTCTGGCAAGAGTAAAGCCAAGTTTTTTTTTACATTTTTCTCAAAAACATATTTAAATACGAGCGTCGTTACTTTTACGTAGGTGAGCGTGTACCTTAAATTGGCGCTATCTTTGAAGGGGCCTCACTTTCAAGTTAGTAAGTACGCATACACTCTTACCTACTATTAATCTTCAAAATTTTAGCTTTACTAAAATGCCGTAGGTCTGGGGGTCCTGGGATCTCAGTCTATTTTATTTTATACGCGGAACTAATACTACTATAGCGCGTGAACTAGCTCATGATGATAAATTATTATCTATATTGGAACTAAGCTTATGATGGAAGCTTCAGATGACGCTCTGGCTGTAGTACTAGATAATCTGGTAGAAATTTACAATGAATTTGAGAATGATTAGGTTTTACATCTAGAGCAGATGATCTGCCTCCACCTGTACCTATCTATTAATTGGTAGTCATATCAGTGCTCGTACCATTCTTATTTCGGTTTTGATACAAATCCCTCTTTTCTTCCATACATTATTTAGATGGATCATAGCTTCTTTTGTTATCCCAATTCGTCTTTTTATCTCGAGGACACGAGGACTTTTTTTGCTAAATTCTACTTGTAGTACACATGTACTTTTGATATTTAGTATTTTATTTTTCTATGTTTTTGCAAGTCTAACTCAAACATTAATTACAAGATGTAAACTAAGTAAGCATACACACTAATTTGTACATGAAAAATAATGTAATATTTAAAAAAAAAATACACGGGGGGTTTGTGTTGGGGGGGCCTCATTCAACGACACCGCTCCGGGCCTCCGACGGGGTTAGTCCGCCACTGACAGCTTGAAGCCACAAAAAATACAGTCAAATATAACGTCATTCCACAAAAAAATTATCAACAAATGGACCAAAATCGTATTTTATAGATTATATATCTTATACTTATTATAAAATCGTAATAGGGTCGGTGTCTGTACTTGAAAGATATATAAAAAAATGTTATTGAGAACCTTTATTAACCTAATAGAAACCAAAACAATGAATTTTAAATTTTTTGTCTGTTTGTTTGCGTTTGTTATTGGTAATCTCAGAATCGACTTAACCGATTTAGATGCAGTTTTCACTATTGGATTTTGGCAAGCTTCCGAAAACATATAGGGTATATTTTATTACAATCGGTTCATAAATAAAAAGATTATGTCAATTTAAAGTATTTAGTTTGACAAATTTGCTAATTGCCGTAACAGTTATTTTATACAACTGTTTTACTGAATTGACTGAATCTTTAGTTTTCAATTTGTTTATTAATATTTCTATTTCAAGCGGGCGTAGCCCCGCGCGGGCCCACTACTATTTAATAAATTATATTAATTAATTACAATATCTCTATATGTTGTACTAATGAAGCAATCTAACGATATCAGATAAGGCAGTAAGTAGACTCGACAGACATCTACGAGTATATTAGTGTTAATTATGAGTCTCTACCAGTCGTGGCGCAGGGGCAGTAAGCAAGTGTGCGACTGTAAATGCGAAAGATTGTGGGTTCGATTCCCGATCGAAGAAATCAAATATCTAATATTTTCATTTCCTTGATCTGGTAATGAGGCAAGTGCGGCGTACAGTTCCGCCGGGAAACGGCGTGAACCTTAAAAAAAATCTACACCAGACGTGTGGCGCAGTGAATGTATTTTTAAATCTGGCTTGGAAGTCACCGAATAATCGCCAGTCAAATCTATGGTTAAAATGTCATTTTATAGGTGACTAGCGGACGCGCGCAGCTTCGCTTGCGTAATTAGGGGTGAATTCTAATAAACCACGAAACATGTGTTCAATGAAATATTTTTAAGAGTCTAAATTTCAAATTTTATAAAAATCGGTGGCGATTTAAAGATTTGTCCATACAAACTTTCAACCCCTTATTTGCACCCTTAGAGGGAGAATTCTAGAAAACGATGAAACACGTATTCAATTAAATACTTTTTAAAATCTAAATTTCAAATTTTATAAGAATCGGAGCCGATTTAATTTTTTTTCCATACAAACTTTCAACCCCTATTTGACCACTTTAGAGTTAAAATTTTTCAAAATCCCTTCTTAGTGGATGTCCAGATTACGAAAGTAAACATCTGTCCAAATTTCACGTTTCTACTATCAGCGGTTACGGCTGTGCGTGCGTCTTACCTCAGTCAGTGAGGACAAGTCCTTTTATATATATAGATGACTGAGAAACTAGAGGTGTGAATACACCTTCTCTGATTTCTTTTGGCTGGGAATCCAGCTCATTCATGCAGTTGTGATTTAAGATAGTTGGTAAGCCTGAGAGAGGCTAGCGAGAGGAAGCTCATAGCTTCTTTAGTATCACCTTTAGTCCATAGAATGCAATAAGCAAGGAAATATGATCCGTTGCTTGCTTGTCTCGTTAATCAATATTACACTAAATTAAAACTTTAAAATTTTAAACTTTTTACAGATTTTACATAATTAGATTAGTACTGGTTTATTTACACAAGTAAACCGCGCGACAAGCTTTTATGATCATATAATTTGTGTACAATGAGGTTATGAGGATAGTTGAAATTTAAAAGAAAAAAAATATCTTCTCCTTTTTAAATCGTTTAAATAAAAGCTTTTTCTAAAAAAGATTTTTTGCTTTTAATTTATTTAGAAAATATATTAATGATTGTACCCCAGCGAGTGTCCCGAGAGGCGAGAGGCCGCTGTGGCGATGGCCGATGTGGCCGATGTGCCACGACTGGCCTCATAATATTTATTTTAAATTGTTACTAACTCATTGATTATAACTTTATGAATACTTTAATAAGAATGGTTATCCATATATATGAAACTCTTCCGTTACGTCACACCTGTGAAACGTGTCGAGACTTACAACTCTACTTGAGCGAGCTGGTCTGATGATGGAGCCAGGATCTGAATAGTGGAAGTCTTCAGAGGTTATTCGTAAACTTATTGAGTTTAAACTCGTATATTCAAAGCTCCGAGCACATTCTATAGAACTGTAAAATTTCATTAAGACAAAGGTGCTTTTAATTTTACTTTTTATTTATTTTGAGTTTTTTATTTAAAAGTAGTCACCAAGATTTAATTTAGTAGTTTAATATTTATTAATTTAGTTGTAGTTTAGTAATATTAATTAATTAATTTATTTAGTTTAATATATGATACATTTAAATTAGTTCCACTAAAAATGTAAACTATTTGGTATATATATTTGTACCAAAACTTTCTCTGCTTGTGCCTAAGTATACCTAGGTATATGTTTATATATATTGAATAAAAAATATTGAACAATTTGTATGTGATTTTCACTTAAATAATCGTATAAAAATGCATTTAGCAAACTTCTTAGAAGTAGATAAAAACAAACAAAACACCCACACTTGCCATATTCTACGCCCGCATAAAAACCCACAAAAATCATAATCGTCAACGTCAACGTTTACAAAAAAAGCTCAAAGCTCAATCTCAAAATCATTCCAAAAAGTTGTAAGCTCAATGAAAGAATCTCAATTTCCTTTAAAACCAACTCAAGAAAATCAAATGTCAAACTAAAGCTCAACTAAAACCTAAGAAAGGGAAAGACGGATACGAGTAGGAGCTGAAGGGCCGGTGGTAGGGCGCCTGCGCGTGCGCATCCGATTGGCCGCACTGCGCATCCTGAGCACTCCTAGATCAATGTCTATTGGTCTATTTTTTTATTCACCATTGGTTCATTTTTTAAGCTGCAGCCGCAACGAATGGTTAACGGCTTTTTTTTGTATTTGACTTTTTGTCTTGTGTGTGTGTGTGTGTGGCCGACCCTGCGTCTATGAGTTTTATGGATTTTTATTTACTTTATATGGATTATGTAGATACGATATGTTACATACATAGTTAGTTATATTTCTTGTGTGCTCCATAGATTAGTAGGTACCTAGTTGTTGATAGTCGATTATATAAAAGTTAATTAATTATGCGAATGTACACGGAATGAGCGACATTGACACTATGGGTATTTCATTATTTTTATTTTTTTCCTAAAAATCCTGTATTTTCAAAGATTTAAAAGAGACCTTGAACTAAAACCAAACTTCAAGCTGCGCTTACGATTTCTCTGCCACCTATAAGTAATAGGCTAGGTAGAGTGAATCTAGAACTAAGACACTCCATTCCCTACGTAGGGAACGAGTGTTTTAATACTAGATTCCTAGCTAAAAAAAGGAATATAATAAATGAATGAATAAATCCTTGTAAAGCCCCCACTTGACTTCATTTAATAAAAATAAACATAATTAACAAATGTAGGTTGAGTGAGTGAGACGATATTGTGAAATATTATTTTATTTTTGCGATAATGACAATGGGCAAACAATGAAGAATGTAGCAATCCCAGATAAAGCAGTATTTAGCATGACATTATGTAAGCGGAGGAACTCAACGCCGCATTCCCTAATAGATATAGAGCCCACAATTATCACTAGTCTCAACTCTCCCCTCTTGGTGCTCGTCTGCACTCCCAAAGGTATGTTGGGAGTGTAGGACAGTGGCTAAGAGTTCTGATGGAAATGTGATGGAATATATCCTATATCTTACTCGATCAATGGGCTATTCACCACAAAAATATTTTTTTCAATTTGAACCAGGAGGCTGAGATTATCGCTTTTAATCAACTTGTCAAAAAATAAATAATAATAGCAATAAAATTAAATAATGATAGCAATAAAAGCACCAAAAAATGTTACATTTCTCTACTACTATTAGTGAAGCACCTAGAAATATGTCCGTGGTCTCATGTCATGGCATGGCGTGGGCACCTGTGAAGGGAAGTTATTTTCCTAATAATAATAAAACCAAACTTGATTCGAGACATTACGAATTCAGTTGAGGCGTAGAGTTCCACCACTTAACGCACTATGTCTCTAATGTAAAGAGTGGAGGACAGTGTGTTTTGACACTAGGTTCTATTTAAAAGTAAAAATACTTTTAAATTAGTAAAATATTCCTTTGACATACAATCCACATCACACACCATCAAACACCAAATATCTTATTAAAGTTGTTATTATCAAAGGAAATTATTATTTTTATATTTGAGGCCAGTTGTGTTGTGGCACACGCCTTACAGAGTGATTGTAAACGCGACAGGTTATAGGTGCTCACGCTGCAGCGTTGAGTTCCGCTCCTTAACTTTTGGGATGAGAACAGTGTCTATTAAGGCTGTAAACGCCACACTTGTCAATTTGATTCCTATTCGCGCTAATAAGTTATTTCCATTTTCCCGCTTTGGTGAGACGACACGGCGTGGCGTTGGGTTCTGTAAGTCATTTTTTAGAAAAAAACAAACTTTACCCTGTTATATTTTATTGGTAGATACTTTTTTTTTCAATAAAAAAAAAACTAAAGTCGAATATAGTATACTAGCGGCCCGCTCGCGGTTACACGCGCGTGAACTACGTTATTATTAATTTCTGTCTCCATGACTACGTCCTAGTGACGTCTATGCAATATTTGAGACTGCTAGCATTTGTAGTAACGAAGTTTCATACAAATTTTCGACCCCAAAAACAACCCCTTAGAAGTCGAATATTGCAAATTCCCGTCTTAGCGAGCACCTACGTCCTATAAGTAACTCATATGCAAAATTTGAGATTCCTAGCACTTGTAGTTTCTGAGATTTCGTGATGAGTGAGTGACCTTTCGATTTTATATATATAGATTACATAATAAAGTGATTATTAAAAAGATACGAATAAAGAAACGATGACAATTGTCTCTTTTTTTAAATAATCCAACTCATGATATAATGAGTATGAAAAGTTTTTCGTAAAGTGTGTACTTTCAGGAATTGAAAAGATTTTACATTCGTTTTAGATTCACGCTGTATCCCGCAAACAGCAGGGTACAGAGGGCACCTAGTGTGCGTGCTACACGGCCCGTGATTGCAGTTCGCAAGCGCTATCGCGGTGCATCGACCCTTGACATCTGGCTGATGACAACTCATATCGACTACAAACAGATTTCCCAGGTTTACACTCTCTATTTATGTATAACATTACAAGTCAACAGAGACAATCCCTAGGTTGCTCCTTCCCTAGGTGTCTCCCGCATACAGGAGGACTAGTTAAGGTGTTTTTGCGGGATGTACCTACCTACAGTGAACACTAGCACAGATTACTTTCAACAATCGACTGTAATCGCATAAACTATTATCAGAGGGAACCTGCGGCGTTGAATTCCACCTCTCATCACGCAATGCCTCGAGAATTCGGTGTTCAATGGGAAACGGACTGCCATATAGCAGGGTAAGTAGAGAGAACCTTGATGGAATACGGCGTGAGGCTATTTTTTATTTATTCTTTTATAGATATACTAGTTGTCGCCAGCAACTTTGTTTGTGTGGAGCCGGCCGGAACTCCTCTACACTCCCCAAGAGAGTTATATCGCCGCGTAGTCGGTCACTCACTCAGTATTATTATAACTATCAATTATGTATTTCTATTCTGCAAAAAATGGAGAAGAGAAGTCTCTTAGTGAAGAACGGATTTCTTCACACTAGGTTTCCAGGTTCCCTCTGCTTACCCTGCTATGTCCGTTCCCCACGCACCTTCACTCTTTCAGACATCGTTGTTTGTTGCCAGAGCGTGGAAATGAACATAAATAACTCCCCCGAGTGTCGTATAATTCTTGGGATTAAAGCGATCTTAGATATTTTAATTGTATACTTTAATACTGCATACAGACAAGTTGTGAATGTTCTAGAAAGCTAACCAATTACTTTTCCTATGTTGTTTGTAACTGCAATTGAAATAATTAGACAATATTCTTAAAACACAGGCACCTATATAAATATTATATACAAGTAATCGTCGCGAGGGCGCGGAGTCGTTTTCAAAATGGCGCACATCTTATGTGACGTAATAACATTCATTTTACTTGAAAACCTGCTTTTTTACCCCAAAAATAAGAAATAATTAGAAATTTTTCAACAATTTTTATAAGTTTTTATGTCAAAATGATAGAGAGGTTAGACTAGTGACAGACAAGGGTGGGCGTAGACACGTATCGATCTATCACAAGCTGTGCAATAGTCTGTTTAATTTAATTAATTTATTATTAATAACTATAAAAAAACTAAAAAAAAACGATTAAACCGACAGATGTTTAACGAACAAAGAGGATTTTCAAAATGGCGTTATAATATGGCACCGAATTCAAAAATTGGAAAGTACTAACCTTTCTACGTGGCGGCGTCGTGTTTTCCGCAACTTTCGTATGACAAGCCGTCATGGAGTCGGTGTTTGGTCACTTTTAACCTTTCCCTTTAACATTTAGTATGATTTTTGATGTTTTCCAACCGTCGACGCGGATGCACCGAGTCGATTGCATCGGTGTACTGACCTAGGGCTGACTGCAGCGACGCAGGGCGCGCACACAGGCGCGATACACTCACAGCCGCGACCCACCGCCGTGCCGCGCGAACTTGAGCTCTAACACACATACACGTAGAGAGCATTTCCGAGCGGCGCACGCGGAAGACGCGTCGCTCAATACGCATAGTAACAACTACCAGCCAGTATATATAGAATATTGCATTAACCAGCTATATATGCAGTGAGGCGTGTCTCAATTACACATTTAAATGTCTTATATGTCATTATAATTATTTTATGTTACGATTTTAGCTTCGCTTTGAACTTTTAAGTGGAGTTCTCCATATTTTTTTTGGCGAAGCGAAAAAATAGTGCTTCACGCTATTGCTGTTTAAAGGCGAAAATTTCGCCAAACTTAGGTAGAGCATATTTTTTTTTAATCAAGTGAAAAAAACAAAATTCCCACACTTTCCGCCTAGATTTAATCTACTGCGTAATGAGTGGTGGAACTCAATCCCACATTTTCATTATCAGAGAGAAAAATAAAATAATTTAAGGGGATTGAATGCACAACCCTCGAAGCCACAGTCAGATGCTGACCCACTGCGACACGACAGTTTGCTTGAAACATTTTTTTTAGAAAGGAAATCGATCATCACCCACCCACAAATCCATAACACATTATTAAAAAGAATTATGGAAGAAATGGCTACATTTTTTTAGCTTTACGCAGTTTCCCCCACATAGAAGTTTAGGGAGAGGGAACCTAGGAAAATAGTGATAAGACACTCTATTAATATTAAAACACTTCTGTTCCTCACTTTCCAGCCACACGCTTGTGCCCTTGCAACACGACTGTGCCTCATGACATTTTTTTATTTTACTTATTTCATTTTCATTTCGCTTTAGTACGCGAAGTCTCTAGATGAAATTTTTGTGACTGACTGTTATCGCGATAGTTGTGGGGTAGATTCCCACTCAGACATGAAGCGGCGTTGAGTTACGACTCTCAACGTGCAATGTCCTGAATATTGTGCGATGCGTGGATAATGTCATAGTTCTATGTTTTCTCTGCCTATTCTACTACGTGCTGGAACAATTTTCAGGCGCGGGTTCATATGCTAACGTTCAAATTTTTATATATCTTTTTTAAAATGTAATTCTAAGTGCAGAATTACAATTTAAAATGTTAAAACAATATAAAGAATGACAATATATTATTAAGATCATTCTCATTTGTATTTTATTTTAGCTTCACTCTGTACCCCGCGTCTAGCAGGATAAGCAGAGGGACCTAGTCCAGTAAGACACTCAGTAAGACACCCGGTAAGACACTCAGTTTCCATACTGCGGACGGAGCATGTCTCAACAATACAGGCTAGGATGATTATTCTAGGCCTACCCTGCTAACGTCCTTTTTACCGCACCGCACTGCACAGTGTTCTAGACATTGCGTGTATAGTGGTGGAACTCAACGCCGAGCCCCGTCTGACAGAGAGCTTGAATGTTACGCACACTAGCATTAGTTTGTATATACGTTGCTATGGCAACACGTATTTTACGCGTCAACAGGTCCTCTAATACAAATAAAATACTATTATTTATAAACTAAAAGACGCATATTTTCACAGCAAGTGCTACAATATGACAATTAATTAAAAAATAGAGGCTGTCATAGCGCAGTGGTTGCAATCGCGACGGCTGTGCGCTCCTAGGCTCTATTCAAACTCGGAGGAATGAATTATTTAATATTTTCAGGCAGAGGGAACCTACGAGTATGTGAGCTCGTCATAACTGATTCATAGTTGCAGAGATACTTATTATTTTCACAGTAGGGAAGGCGAAGGGAACCTAATGTAAGACACTCCGCTCACCATTTTCCACCGAATTCTGGAGGAATTGCGTATTGCGTGGCGGAACCCAACGCTACTCTTTGCCTCGACACCAGAGCGGAGAAATGATAATATAAATTTGAATAAATGTTTAATTTCGTCGAGTGGTGTTATACAAGTAAATATGTACTATGTTATACATGGAAATATATAGGAAATGTATACATACACGTTATTACGTGTGCATATTGAGCAACTGAGGATGTCACAATGAGAATGAAGAACACGTGTTCAGGTAGTTGGGGGGTGTCGAGAAACTGAGTGAAGAAAGAATGCTAAAATGTTTTATGAGGCAAGAGTGAGTGATAAGAGAGACAGAGGACAAGAGGAGGAGAAGGTAAGGGCCACGCCTTACGGAAGCAAATCTAACGATTACACTAACAATGAACTATCGTGTAACATCCAAGAGTTATTGATTTTCCACAATGTGCCTCAGATTGCGCAGGTAGCGCTGTAGGGTGACCACGCCACCACTCAATGCTCACTCAAAAACCACTACCCCATTCAGTATCCAACAAAATCTATTTGCCCGATTTATATCAAATTAATACAAAAAAAAACTACTTCCGTCAATAAAAAAAACGATGGCTCAACTATGTATATAAAAGCGGAGAACGAAGTGTTACTCTCTGCCCCGCTTTACAGAATACGCTTTAAAAAACACTGTAAAAAAATCCCACAAAACCGGAGGTATCCATGGGCACTGTCCGTAGACATCGATTTAGTCTAGAACCTAAACTATACTCGTATATTACAGGCACTAGTGTAGCGAGTACAGCTAGAGAACACTGGAGCTAAAATATTAAATCGTGTTTCAGTCTCTAACGCTATATTTACTTGAAAATACACTATTTAGTGACTTAGTGTCGTGTCACTCAGCATATCTTTTAAGGTTCCACACCACTTAAGAATAAAAGGAACCCTTATAAGATCACTTTGTTGTCCGTCCGTCTGTCTTTAGAGCCTATATCTCAGGAATGCTTGGAGACATCGAGTTAAAATTGAAACTATATACTCAGATACAATCCCTTGATTTCCTGACAAAACCGTGTTTCTAAATTTACATAAAAAATACATATAGCCTTTTATATCGCAATAAATCCAAAGTCGATGCCAAGTAAAACAAACAGGCTTAGTAATTAGATATTGTAGTAAAGGTGTTGTAGCATTAGCTTGACACCGACTTCAAAATTATAAAATCTTTATGTAATTATTTTTCACTTTTTAGTTCGTTGTTAGAAGTCGGTTTTTGTTTTTGTTAAAAATTAATTTATTTTACGATTTTTAGTGATGGGTAGATCTTAAAATGATGCTTCTTGAACGAGTGGTGATGGTGGTGGTAGTGGTTGTCAACGAGTGGTTGTGATTGTTCTATGTAAAACTTCATTTAATTAGCTATTATTTTTGTGCAAAGTTACATTTTGGTATATTGACAAGAACAAACATAAAAAGTATTCGGGTGAATTCGGAATCTCCCTTTTTTGAAGTTGGTTGATAATGAGAACATCCTCTTTTTTGAGATTGGTTGAAAAGAAATGCAACGATCAGGAATCTCACTTCTGACATCAATTTAAAAAGTTTTTGCTTGTAACTATTACAGTATAATTAATTTGTGACCAAAAAAAACAAACTTTCTCAATTTTCTCCGGATTCCATTATCGAAACCTAACCAAACTTTCACCAAATTATCCTTGAAGTGTATCCTTTCAAATAAAAAAAGAATCATCAAAATCGGTTGGCGCGACATTGAGTTATTCGGCTATTAGTCGCGCACATGCATAATGCAAATTTAAGACTTATGTGATTTTCTCATGGATACCATTCTCAGACATGGACCAAAAAAAAATGGGACCATTCGGGAAGCTACACCTTTCAAATAAAAAAAAAATTATCAAAATCGGTCCACCCAGTTAAAAGTTATGAGGTAACAAACATTAAAAAAAAAAAAAAAAAATTACAGTCGAATTGATAACCTCCTTTTCTTACAGAAGTCGGTTAAAAATGCGTACTTCCGGTTGACGGTAGCTTAGGAAAAACTAAAAACTAACGTTTGTGATTAAATTCCAAGAAAAAAAGACTTTAAAGGGGGGCGAGCCCGATACGCGCTTGTCCGGTTTTTCTATGTCTTGTTTAGATTTAAGATCTAAGCTTTCAATTACAGCTTCACGTTTTCTTCTGCTCAGCAGTGTAGGCAGAGGGAATCTAGGGTAAAGACACTCCGCTTCCAAACTTTCTGGCCAATTTTCGTGATATTGTTTTAGGTGGCGGAAATCACCTTTTCTTTCTTTTTCATACCAATACATTAATGTTTTGTTATTTTCTTTTATTTATCTTTGTGAGTTCACAGACTTGCTAGATTAACACTATTATAAATATATAATAAACAAACTTTTCTTGAGGCCGTCTCGGCGCAGGGGTCCAAACGTGCGACTGCAAACGTCATGGATTCGATTCCCACTCGGGGGAATCAAATATATTTTTTTATTTCCGTACTGTGGTAACTTCAACGCGCGGCGTTGAAAGGAATTCGGCAAAAAGTTAAGAACGAAGCGTCTTAATACTAGATTCCCAGGTTCCCTCAGCCTAACCTGCTATGTGCGGGATGCAACGTGAAGAAAAAAAACATTTGTTTGATATATAACACATTCTAAACGCGAAGATGTTCTCCCCGAGGGTACAATGTTTAAGGTGGTCCCGGTGCACAAGTATCGAACTCGCTACCATAAAATAATACAATATCAAACACCAGTAAAGTTGAATAGCATTTTGTTATTACTGCGTCGTTATATAGTCGTTATCAGTGAAGTGATAACCGCTTGATCCCGAGTATCTTAGTGCCGTCTCCGCCCACTGAGGCAGACAGAACCTAGTGTTAAGACACTCCGTTCTGCTCTTTCGAGCACACTGCACGGCTCTCACTTAGCCTTCTCTACTTATATGTTAATTATAGGTCAATCTTGGCGAAGGCCTCAAGCGTGCGACTGTAGATGCGACAGGATGTGAGTTCGATATCCACTCGAGAAAATAAAATAATTAACATCCATTTCTGCGCTCTGGTAATAATTCAAAAGCAGCGTTAAGTTCCGTTGTTCATCACGATGTTTCTTAAAATAGGCAGAAAGTGGGAAAGGGAAGTGTCTTAATGCGAACGGAATATCTTAACACTAGGCTCCCAAGTTCCTTCTGACTACCCTACTATACGCGAAATACAGTGTGATATAGATATTGTATGTTTAAAGTCGGAACTCAATAAAGTGTTATTTGTTATTTGATACGTCTTGGATTTGGGTGCAAAGTGTACAAGTAGGTGTTTTAAAAACTTTAAGCGTGAAACAAAAAACTTGACCACATAGGAGGGGAAGGTAGAGGGAACCTGGGAACCTAGTGTTAAGACAGACTATTCTTATCAAAACACTTTTGTTCTCCATTTTCCGCCAAATACTCGAACCATTGCGTGTTGAGTGGCGGAACTCAGAGTGAGGAAATGTAAATATTAAACATTTTATTTCCATTTTGATGAAACTTGACTTCACCTTAGATGAGATTTTCAAAACTGCAATTTTTTTTTTATTTTTATCTATCTAATAGATCATGTTAATAAAACGAAATATTATTTATTTGTTATTTTAATTGCATCAAACATCAAAACAATCTAAATATTTGGACCTAGCCCATGAGATTACCGCCATGTGGGATGTCAATGCGACTATCATTGTGCCGATAGTGGTTTCGGTTAACGGTTTAATAGCGAAAAGCCTCGACCAACACCTTAAGAGGCTATCGCTTAGCTGTTGGATCAAGAACCGGATACAGAAGGCAGTATTACTTGAGACGGCACGTATTGTGCGGAGGTTCCTCTCTCTGGAGCCCTAGCCACCGATGGCTTGGACCCTTGTCCCGCCCTCGGAAGAGTGGTTTTTTTATATTTTTAAATGTATCTTTTTTATAATAATTTATATTTAAAAATGTAAAATTGATTCACTAATTTAATAAAAGTATATTCAGTATAGAAAGATGGATAAGTATAATAAACAATTAATCGACAAATACATATGTTAAGTTTGTTGTTTTTACATATGTTAAGAGGCCGTCGTGCGGGTCGTCCTCGCCGTAGTAACAAGGCGGCGTTGAACACCACCATTTAAATCGCAATGTCTTATAAATTAAGGATCCCTCTGTCTACTCAGCTACACTTGGTATATTTTTTTAACATGTTGCTACATCCTATCCATACTTAAAACAATTTCGTTCTCTACAAAAACATAAAATGTATTATAAATATACGTTCATTGAGGCCGTCGCGTCGTGGCGCAGTGGTACAGTGTGTTGCTGTAATCGCGATAGTTGTTGGTTCAATGTCAATAGTTATTCAATCAAATCAAAGTTAGATCAATTATTGAATAGTTTACTTTCGTCGCCCTACTAGGTAACAAGGCAAAGCGTGAGGCTGAGTTCCGCCACTCAACGTGCAATGCCTCAAGAATTCAGGCGGAAAGTGGGGAACGGAGTGTCTTAACACTAGATTACCTCTGCCCATCATGCTGTATGTGGGATAGAGAGTGCCGAAAAAAATATATCTTGTATAGGTTTTGAACCCATCACCACTAATATTACCACAATTTTGTGGATTCCTAAAGACTCTATAGAATAACAAAAGCAAAAACTATATATTGCAATAATGTGTTTACAGAATAACTGGTATTGAGAGTATTCGGTAAGATATATAAACAACTACAACATTTGTTTTGTCTACAAAATTACTTTAATAAGTTTTTTAACCGATTTAAAATAAAAAGATTATGCGTTTTGTCATATATGTATGTCGGTGTCATGTGACATTGTTGGAATTGAGTAATAAATATAACCCAATTAGTATGATGACCTAATTGGTCTTCCAAGCACGTGTGTGTATATATGTAGGTACGCTTGTCCAGTAAAACTAAATAATATACCAAACACGATTCATTTTGAAATATAATTTTCTTTATATATGTATATAAAACTCTTTGTGTGACGTGGCAACACTATCAAGGCGAAGCGCGGCGTTGAGTTCCACCACTACGCACGCAATGCTTCGTGACTTCGACGGGAAGTGGGGAGCGAAAGTGTTTTAGCACTATGTTGATAAAATTCTTCTGTCTACGCTGCAACGGCATGTAGGTTCCTCGGGGAGTGTGGGGAAGTGTAGGGGAGTACTAAATAAAGCAATAAAACATTACCAAATACAAAGTAGGTACAACTGCTACTAAGCATAAGAGATAGTGCGACTTCTACGAAGTTTGCAACAATGTGTGACACCGACCGACCGTCACTTCGTGGAATCTCTTCTAATCTATTATATAGCTCTAATCTATATAATGTTTATTTATTCTGCTTAAAGATAGTTTGTAGATTGCTATAGTCATTTAAAAAGTGCAGGCGAATGGCAACCGCACTCAACTTCTATGAATCCGTTGATAGTAAAATCGTCTTCAAGTCGTCTAAATGACGTCTCACTCGTACTTACTCTTACTCTTCTAATACAGCCAAGGCCCTGGCTCCATCATCAGTACTGTCACATAAGGTACGTAGGTAAAGCTGCCAAGTTTTCTGATGATACAACAAGTGGGTCTAATTCAGTCTTATTTTACGACACAGCAGAGTAGACAGAGAGAACCTAGTATTAAGACACTCCTCTCCCCATTTTCCGACGAAATCTGGTGGCATTGCGTGCTGAATGGCGGAACTAAACGCCGCGCTTTGCCTCGATCCCAGAGCGAAAGAAGGAAAATATTAAATATTTCATTTTCTCGTGTGGAAATCGTACACACAACCTGTTGCGTTTGAGCCCTTGCGCCGCGACTGGCGTCGTTAAAGATGATGATAACCAAAATTGTAGTTTTAGGAGCGTCTTAACAATAGGTTCTCGCTGTGTGCCCTTCTATGCGGAAAACAACGTGAACTTGCTACTTGCAGAATATTATTTGTATCTCTTTGTGTATATCTCAAGATAAGCAGAGAGAACCTGGGGACCTACTGTAAAGACACTCCGTTCCCATTAAGAAAATCCGTTTTCCACTTTCTGCCGAATTCTCGAGACCTCAATAAACGGCCTATACGAGTACAACACAAAAAGATTTATTCAATCCGTAACAATAGTTCCCGAGATTACGGCGTGCAACCAAAAAGCTTTATAAGCTTTTTATTATTGGCATAGACAACGTGCTCGTACCCGTCCACGTGTACTCGTATGAGGTCACTCTCGTATTACTCGTGCACGATCAGCACGATAAGAGAAATGGCAACATTTAAATTTAAATTCATTAAAATTTGACGTTTATTTTTGTTTTATTATCACCGTTAGTAACTGATCATGTGGGTTCTGTTCCCGGTTGTGACAAATATTTTTTTTATTAAAGTTATGAAAAAAGTTGACTTTATAGAAAAAAATTCTTTAAAGACCAATTAGTAAATTATTAAAAAAAGTCGTATTGTTTTTCTATATATAGGTACGTATATTTTAATTGAGTTATGAGAATTGTACCTGCGAGCATCACCGTTATAAGTTATCCTTACAGGTGACCAACAAAATATAAAGAGTTGGTATAAACGTGTAATGGTACAAAATCCCAATTCCAAATCACTTCAATCAAATTGTAAATCTAGACATATTCTAGACTCGGGATAAAGTGTAAAATAAAAAAAAAGATATATGGCTAAATTTCAATTTCAAAAAATCGATTAAAAACCCATTATTTATGGTCTAAATCAAAGAGAATAGTTGAAAAATAACAATTTTTTTTATCTCAATCATATTTAATTACGTTTTACAACCCCACTAAATCAAGGACGTACATAAAGAGTACCGGAGCCAGCGTCGTGCCTTGCGAGACTCCAACCAAAAAAAAACAAATAAACACGACGCGAGAGTCGTCCGCTTATCAATTATTCTTCAGCCGGTTCTTGCTTGTAAATGAAATTATTATCATGAGATTTTGAATCTTATTTTCATACAGTTTAAGGGTAAAATCGTGTTGGTTCATGTCGAATGGTTGGTTGAGAAAGGGTGTGTGTAGTTGCTATGTGCGCTGCCTTGAGTGAATTAATTGTGACCCTTATTTTTTAAGCTTTCTTCATAAACATCTGTTCGGTTTTATCTTCGATGTTGTAAATTCACATTTTATGTACGTTTTCAAGATAAAATTACTTAGAAATGTAGTTTAAATAATTATGTATATGCATAGAAAGTTTAATTTGTATAAGAAAAATACTTGTCAAGTCACCTTGGGATAGGTGAGTTGAGATTTACGTAGAATTATATAGTAAGGGTCGCTTTGAATCCAGGTGGAAAGTTTTGAGATAAAATATAAACGTAATTGATAAAACTGAACCACGTTCAGCCAAGAAGTATATATACATATAACAATATGGGGGAAAAGTAGAGAGCAGAGTGACCGCACACTAGGTTCACGTTACATACCCTGCTATATGCGGGACAAGGCTTCATTGAAAACAAATAATGAAAGAAATTTAATAAAGACTAACTGGCATTATACATAATACTAGTTGAACATAATGTCAGTGGTGATACCACATATTGATTTATGATGTTTCGCTTCGCTCCGTACATACGATGTAGCCTGAGAGAAGAGAGAACACCTAGTGTTAGGACACTCCATTCTCCAATACGGCCGTTAGAATTCAAGACTATGTGTATTGACAGTTTAATAAAGAAATTCCACCCGTATTTTGACTTACCAGAGCGATAATGAATATAAAGCATTCCTTCGAATGCACACAACCTTCACCTTCAAAGCCAGGCCCTGTTATGCCGCACCACGGAGGGTTCAACAATTTTAATACTATTTTCACCATAAAACAATCACAAACAATGAAAGTACTCAAAATGTTTCCAAAAATTGTATCTATAAAAAGTAACAGTAGAACAGAAGAAAATATAGAACAAACTGTTATATTTATATATATCCATATAAACATCTTTAATGATTAGCTTAGGGGTGGAGAGAGGGTCGACGTTTTGGGGCATTAGTTTTCAGTGAAGCATTACACCCGTTTAAGTCAACTGCCAAAAATGACGGGAGCCCTGAGCACCCTTACACAGTAAACAGTAGGAGGGGGTTACTGAGGAATATGTAACATACATACATACACTTGTACACTGAGTGGCCTCTCCCTCCCCTGCTACAGTATGACGACATGAACAACATATACAGAGGGATAAACTGAGTGACATTACACTATGTCGTAAGACACTAAGTCTTGCTGTCCGAAACCACCGCCTTTACGAAAGCGGAAAAAATGCGAAGTTGATTTTTTAGTTCAATTTTTTTACATTGTTTTTTACTTCACGCTGAATTCCGCATATAGGGTTATATCCGCATATAGGGTTATATCCGCATATAGGGTTATATCCGCATATAGGGTTATATCCCGGACGGTTGTATCCGGCGTAGGCAGAGAAAATCTAGTGCTAAGACAATCCGTTCATCACCCATCGCCCAATTTTCGAGATGCCGATTGCCTCTTGAGTGGGGATACTCCTTGTTATCGAAGCGATAAAATGATTATTTTCATTATTATTTGATAATTCCCCCAATAGGAATTGAACACACAACTATCGCGTTCACAGTCATATGTTGTCTCTCTATAAGCCCCTATAATATATAAAACATATCCACATAGCAGGGTAGGCATACAGGGAAAAGCTCCCAAATTCTGGAATCATTGTGCGCTGAGTGGCGGAACTCACCAGAGAAATAAAAATATTAAATATTTAATTCCCCCAAGTGGGAATCGATCCCGCTCCCGTCGCGTCTATAGTCGCACGCTTGTGCCCCTGTGCCACGACGGCCTCGCTTAAAACTTCTAAAGCCTTATTCAATATAAAAGCTAGACAATTGTATTTGAACCCAGACTTAGGTCTACACACACACACACACGTACACACACATATATAGACACACACATACATCATAAGAACAGCCTTCGGAGTTCAATGACCGACCATCTGGTGAACATTAGTGCGAGTTTCAGCGGATACTAGATATTAGTCTAGTCGGATTAATCGCGTATATTCGGTGTTAAACTCGTATGTACAACAGTGCAGCAGTCCGTGGTCACACGTGGTGGTGGTGGTGGTGGAGACAGTGAGTGACCCATGACAACATACTACTGCAAACATATTTATCTTCGAATGAAAATTTGAACATGTTGAAACATCGTCGGGTTTCAAAAAACGAATAAAATGTTTACAATTAAAGAGTTTCATTTAATATTAGTCTAGTCTAGCTTAATATCGATTTTGTGCTATCGTGTGTCCAGGGTCTATCAGGGTACAGAACTTAATATTAAACCACTCTGCTCTCTCTTTTTTGTACTTAATATTGTAAGCTGGTGTAAGTGAGTTCAGCTTTCACTCATGGTAATTAATTATTCTTATCTCCTAGTTCTGGTAACATGGCTAAGCGCAACGATGAATTTCGCCACTCAACAAGGAATACTTCGAAAATGAAGCGGTGCGTGGGGCAAGGAGTGTCTTAACACTCCCTATGTTCCAGTTCCCCGTGCCTATTCTGCTTCATATGGGATAAAGCGCAAGCTGTTAAAAATAAATATATTTCGCATATAGCAAGATTAGCAGGGGGAACCTGGGAATCTAGTGTTAAAACACCAGTTCCCATTAAGACCCTTCCATTTCCCACTTTCTGGCGATTTCTGGTAGCACTGCGTCTTGAGTAGCGGAACTCAACATTGCGCTTTGCCTCGTTATCAGAGCGAGGAAATGACTACCCGAAAGGTGCCATCTGCCTACCCAATTAATAAAATAAAATTTAAAAAAAGGAACTCAAAAATGTAAAGTTTTAATTTTCTTGCACTTTAATCTTATTTGATGTAAACTACTTGTTATTAACAATTTTAATATTTTGTAACTTTGAAAATATATTAGATACAAACATTTAGTCTTCATAGTTTTTTTCATTATCGATTCAATATACTTTACAATATACAAAAAATCAACATTAATGAATTATGTCTTACTCGCCACTCACCACTCTCCACTCACCACGTCACATGTCCAGCAGCAGTCCAGCAGACGTTAAATACCTTGAAGTATTGAAGCCACTGACGGTTCCAGTCATCATCATTTAAATTAAAGTGACAATGTATTATTTGTAGTTAACGCTATGTTTTTGTTACAAATTCCAAATAAATATAACTTATCGAACACTATATTTTACCTACAGCTTCACCCACATGCAGTCACATAGGTCATAGAGGTAGCTCTCTCAGCCTATCGCCGTCCACTGCTGGACGTAGGCCTCGCTCATCAGGCTATAATATATTTAAAATTCTTGTAATTGGTGCATTCAAAATTCCCAAATTAAAATTTTTAAACAAGTTAAAATTAAATATAAGTTTTTAAAAAATCTATATACAATATTATTTTTCAATTAAAACGCCCTAAAACATAAAATACAACGTAAAACTCGCTCCGCTCATACGCTTCGATAGCGACCCGCTATCAATCACACCTCACCTCAGACTGAGACAGATCGGTCGGGAATGTTTCCGTCTCGTCCGCACTCGTAAAATAACCTATATCTGTCTTTCTCTAGTAGACGGAATATCAAAATTTGGTCGGAATTAAATTTGGGTTCCTTATACATTATATATAGTCCTGCCTGGTAAAGGTTTATCCTGGTAGAGAGAGAGACACTCCGTCACAGGTACGACAGCTCCATGATGATGCTATTATTGCAAGTGGGTCAACTTCAGTTTCTTATATTTTATGACATAGTTACAGGTTGACCTAATAGAAATCTGTTTAAAATGTTATCACCAAACAAATATTAATGACTTTGAACGGATATGTGGATTCAATTCAGGATATTTTATTAATTTCACGCAGTATCCTGCATATAGCAAGGTCGGCGGAGGGAGGGAACCTAGTGTTAAGACTCTCCACGCGCCGCTCAGTCTTCGAGTAATTGCATGTTGAGTGGAACTCAATGTTGATTTAAGGAACTGGAGAATCTCAAGACAAAGTTCGCGCTATACATCGCATAACCAGAATAAAAAAATATACATTGGAAAATAGAAAAGAAATTATAAGTACGATGACTGTTGTGTTGTTGATGTTTTTGTACGTGAATGTTGTAAGTTCGATTCTCAATTGAAGAAATGTTCAATTGTTTATAGTTGAAATACCTATATTTCAGTTTATTGTGAACATTAAGCTATACAGAGACACAATGGTTGCGTTTATAGTCTAACAGCTGAGTGGGTTCGATTCCCAACTCGGGGAAATGAATTATTTTTAACTCGTCGCTTTGGTGAAAAGACAAAGCACTAAGACTGTGCTCGAGTTACGAGCTCGATGTGCGTTCCGTGCGCAATATCTAGATTGGGCACAAAGAGAGTAACGAACAATCTTAAAACGATGTTCTCTCTACCTACCCTGCTATATGCGGGTTACAGCGTGAAGCGGTAACGACAACGACAACAACAACGGTACCTAACATACATTGCCACTTAAATATACATAGAATAGAGAAGTTACATCAAATAATGACAGTAATAAACAAAATAATATATTAAAAAAGCGAAATAACAAAACAAAGCAAATTATAAATGTATAGAAAATATAAATTACCTTTGTACGAACAAATGAATTAACAAACGAAGAAAAAAATTGCACCCTTGCCGTGCCATGAAACGAATTAAAAAAAAACACCGTTTCCCTCCAAAACAGTCTGTCAAAAATAAATCAAACATGGCCGCCATTGGCTGTTATAGAGGATATGTAATGGACGAATTGAAATTGCATGTAAACGTTGAACGAAATATCTCTTGTATTTGAACCTGTAACCTGGCCGTCGTTTACTGCTAATCCCAAACACTAGATAATAGATAATCTAAATGCGGATGTGCCAAATACCCCGAATGCCGATATGTAAATACTTCGGCCTTGTATCGATGATGCGATATCGTATCTGATCTACATCTACTATCAATTTTGGCATACTTTCATTTGAAGGACATTTCAAGTCTATACCAATATTATAGAACTGACATTTGTTTGTTTGTACGCGCTTGTTTGGATAGTCCATCTCTCGAGGTAGTCTATGGTTGTATCTGTGCAAAACCAGAGTGCGTAGTGTTGTATATACGTATATATAATTGGCATTTAAGTATGTAATCCTAGTGATGTCCCCTCTCAATGGAAACGCGTAACCAGACACGAATCGATTTTCCAATTAATCGTTATCCGTCAATTGGTAGAACGATTACGAGGCTATTTTAACAATACTTTTTAGTTAATTCTCAATTAAGTTGTTAACTAATGCTACAGACTAGCTTTTGTTTTCTCTGTTAAGATTATACAGGCTGATTGGCCGATAGATAGAATTACCTAGCATAAATCGATAAAGGATAATTGAGGTAGAAGCAGAAGGACTAACGAATTCTGGAGAGAATTCGGCGGCAAATGAGGAACGGAGTGTCTTGACACTAGGTTCCTAGGTTCTCTCTGCCTACCCTGTTGCATGCGGGATCCATCGTGAAGCTATAACTAATGAATATATTAAAGAGATCAAACGAAGTAGTTCGCGCAACTATTTTTAGATTTTTAATATTTGCTCTGGTATTCGTTTTGGTGTACGCTAGACGTGTGACGACATACATACATACGTTGCTTACAACGCGGAAGGTGCGGGTTCCTATTGTAAGATATGAGGCCGGTTATTCGGCGATAAGTGGGGAACGGAGTATCTTAACACTAGGTTTCCTCTGCCTACCTGCCTACTATGTGCGGGAACAGGGTATTTTACGTACAAGTATATAGATAAAAGAAGAATTGATTAAAGTCACTTACTATCCTAGTGTTACGACACTACGTTTGCCACTATCTACCGAATTCTTGAGGGTAAAACGCGGCACTTTGTCTCGTTACTGGAGCAAGGAAATGAAAATGAGAAATATTTCTTTTCCTCGAATGGGAATCGAACTCACGTCCGTCATGTTTACAGATGGCCTTATCATCATCTTCAAATAGTATCTAAACCAAAAAGTAAAATAATTAAATATGCGTTGAAAATGGTGCCAAATAAAAAAACAGCCTTACAGATTTGATATTGTAGTGAGGGTGTCGTAGCATTGCTTGTTTACTTATTTTTATTTAATTAAATCAAAGTACGTTTTACTTTACGTCAAGTAAAATCATTTTTTACTTACTTTTTGAAGCTGTTTTTATTTTATTAAAATCAATTTATTTTACGATTTTAAACGATGGGTACATGGGTTGTTGATATAATCTTCAATCTTAATTTTATTATAACTATTTTTGGACGAACTGACAATCTGGCATATTAAAAAGTATGAAGTACCAACAAAAGGTAATTGCTGAAAATAGTTTAAGAATTCCCCCCTTCCCCCCTTCTATGGTCGCCATGATATTTGTAACGGCATTTATAACCTATAAGGGTGCAAAGTTCTCATCAATTTAAGTGAAGTGATCCAAAATTGAAGTTAATGTAAACAGTTGAGGAGTTGCCATACATATCCTTCATGTTCATTGTCAGACCCCGCTGGACAACAGGGTAGGCAAAGGGAACCAATTGATTTGATTAACACAATTATTTTATAGTCTTTTTCACCTACGTCTACTCTCTTTTACACGAGTTCGCTAACAGTATAAAAAATAATTAGCTTTACTTATCAATGCTCTAATATCTAATAATGTATATTATTATAAATATCAAGTATCAACATAAGAAAGTTATCTCACCTAATTGTCCCGACTGTGGAGTCGTAGAGGAAGTGCACCATATTTTAATGGAATGTACCCGTAGTGAACCGTTGCTCTCGCGAGTGGCAAATAGAACAATTGGAACTTATAATTTGTATCTTGCAAAGCCTACTTCAGGTTTGGCTATATAGTTATATGATATAGTTGAACTTAATATAAGCAAACGTAATTAATACGAAATTGTTAATCTAACATAGTTTTAATAAATAAGTGTAGTACTAACCAGAGCAACATAGTCACCTTAGTGACTCGGCTCTTAAAATGAGAATTAAAAAAAAAAATGTATCAACATTGGTCGTATCTTTTAATTCAAAACAATCAAAAATCCTTATAAAAAAAGGAAAAAAAACTTATTACAAGTCATTATAGTTCGGTCAGTCAATTCTGTTTATTAAATGAATTATCATGTAGTTCAAGCGGGCGAAGCCGCGGGCCCGCTAGTTCATAATATAATTTCTCAGGTCAACAGGATAACGAGACAGACTTCATAAGTTCATACAAAATGCGGCGCGTCTTTGGATTGCCTTCACTTAGAATATATTTTTTTCAATCGTCCAAGGAACCGTATACTTTGATATCTGATACTTATTTTAGCTTGATTAAGGTATCACGCGGTCTTTAGAAAAATGGGCTTAACAGACAGACAGACAGGCAGACAACAAAGTGATCCTATTAAAGGTTTTGTTTTTTCTTTTGACATACGGAACCCTAAACTAGTTGCCCGTACTGCGATCCCTCAGTCCCTCTCTCTACTCTCCGTTTCGGCCACTATTATGCTTACAACAATTACAAACGCGTGGTTTCCGCGAGTCAGTATGAGACGCGGGTCGACGACCGCGCGGCACACTTTAATTTCTATATACAATATATGACTCAATGTACGGAATACATCGCTTCTACATTTTTTTTTAATTTCACTCATATAGCATGGCAGGCAGAAGGAACCTAGTGTTAAGACACTCCGTTCTCCATTCGGCACAATTTTATAAAAAACCGGTGCCGATTTAAAAAAAATCCATACAAACTTTCAACCCCTATTTCATCCCTTTCGGGTTAAAATTTTTCAAAATCCCTTCTCAGTGAGTGTCCACATTACAAAAATATATTATAAATTAGAGGCCGCCGTGATAATATATTTTTATTTTTGATAATTTTATTTGTCAGCTCTGGTGTATAACACACGGCGGCCACGTGCGGCCAGGGCTGGACAGGTAACTAGTTACAAATACATACCTATACCTATATCTATTAATATTTAAACATATCTACACTACTATCATAATCAAATATCGACGGGTGACGTCACAGTGGAAGTATATATTAGCACGGAATTAAACACCGTTGGTTGTTCTCTCCGTTCTACACTCTCTGTTCATGTTTAATATTTAGTGTGTCATCGACGTGTATACTATACTCATATACATACATAATATAATAAAACTCTTTCCTCACTAAAACTACTGGTCTTAGAAAGTTGAAACTAGTCAGGTTAGGGAGTTAAGAGGAGCACTGAGAGAGGAGAACAAAGTTGCGAACGATGGACACTCGATATCCAGGTAAAGTATTGATAGCACTGTCCGAGTGTTGTTGGATGTCTAAACCCAATATCTGAACTCAATGTCTGAGACCTTCTCGATAAAGATAGAGACACTTTATTACGACAAACTGCACCTTATTTTATCTTAATTATAGATACACATACAAGTGGGAGTTGAACTCGTGTAAAGAGAGTTCCGTACGTTAATTGTTTGCTTTAGTGTAATTGTTTTAAAATTGATCCAAATTTGTAACAAAAAATTGGCCGTCGTGGAGCAACGGCACAGCGTCTGACTGCAATGATGATGATACTTCATTACACAGCGTGAAGGTAAAAAAAGGGTTCTGTCTTTTGGCATTCGACTACGGAATTGTAAATAGTGTGTGTCTTTAATAATAGATGTAGTGAAAAGTCTATAAACTTAAAACTTTAAATGTAAAACGTGTCCATTGAAAAACTTTAAAGAGTTTGTTCGCATGACATTTCAGTATCTATCTTTTCCGACATAAATATAGTTTTCTAGTAATTCTCAAGCGAAGTAATTTCTATATAATTTTGACGATAAAGGTACTTTGATCTGTAACTTATAAGAGTACCTTTCAACAAATTCCGCCTAGTAGTGTCGCATTCCATTTTTTTAGTTTTCCTTACAGAACCCTAACAACGGCATTATTACGGCAGGGTGGAGGTAACAGGGAGAATGAAGAAAAACGTACTCAAGTGGTTTGGGCATGTCGAACGATTGACTGATGCAAGAATACCAAAAAGGACAGGATGAAGCAAGTGTGAGTGGTGACAGGGGCGGAGAGAGACCTTGGTTGACCTTTGAGAACATAGTATCGATGTTACTGGAGACAGGTCAATAAAAGAAGAAAAAACAGAGTGAATATAATAGGCTTAAAAAATCCATGGTGGGCAAAAATTCAAAATCATGAGAAAATGAACACACGGTTACGCGAGATCTGAAATTTTGTCGTTATCGAATTACGTTGAGCAATTTCCTTCCGCTCTGGAAACATTACGTGGTACTCGTAGATGACCAAAATAAGTTTTTTTTAATTCGATGTCTTAGTCATAGTTGCACAATTGAGAAATGTTTTCTTATGCGTAAAGGTGGTGGGTGGTGGGTTGATTCCCACTCAAGGCCAAGGTTACATATGTATTTAAGCTTCTAAAGTATTAACTTTTTCCTTCTTAGCACGAAATTAAATAGTAACTTAATTTTAATATATAAAAAAAAAACTCTACTAGTCTAAAATGACAAAACAAACAATCTCATACTCAAGAGCTTACTTTAATAATAAGCTTGTAATAGCCAACCCTTTAAATCTGTTACCTCTGTAATAAATTGAACGGGACGACGACAAAATTATCATTACGCATAAAAAAAAACACAAATTATAATCATGTGAAAGTAACAAAAATCCGTTACACAATTTCCTCGTTCGACCTTCAAATATCCAGATTAAACTGGATCGAACTGGTTCAAACTAGTCTAACGACAGGTTGGAGGACCTTGGGAGCACACCCTTGATATCTCAAGGGTGGGAACCTTAATAAAAATGGGGTGAATGCGTAATCATTTTAAACTATTGGCCTATCAGTTTGTCTAGTGGGATCTATTAAATAAATATATATATAAAATAGGGTAGTCTGTATGTATGTCGACCCTTCATAATAGCTCGCTTTCTATTCGTAGATCATAGATTAAATTATATGTGAATACATAAGTGTTACTTGTTCGAAGAAAGACTATTTCGTGTATTCATGGGAACAGTAGGTTAGAATATGTTGTTTAACACGATTTTATTATCGCCGAGCTGGTGGGATGATGGAGCCAGGACCTGAATATTGGAACTCTTCAGATGTTGTCAGAATATGCGGAGGACACAAAGTCACTATATAACATACTTTATTTGTATTTTTAACTTTACTTGAGAAAGGGGCTTCCGTTTGAAGAACGAAGAAAACAGGCAACATTCTCTTCTCCTTTTCTTCATAAAAAAATGTGCAGTGCAAGTAAAGCTAATAATAAATGAACATGTTTTTTCATTAATCTATTTTAAACTAGTTTCGACTCCCGGATGCTTTTTTGCACCGGCGAAGTAACCGTGAGGTCATTATGTACTTATAAAAAATATGAAATGTGCGACTTTAATACTTAAGCGTTGAGCGTCGGTTCGATTTCCGTTCATTGCAAAACATTGGTATGTCTGACTGTAGATGACGGTTAGTCCGGCGTACACTACATAAGGTGCATCAATAGGTTCCCTCTTCCTTGCTTTATGAGTGACGATAAAAATAATCATAAAAAAGTAAGTAAATGAACGAGTCCAAAATAGGGTTTTTATTGAACCTATTTTATCCCTCACTCCCCAAAATTGTAAATAAACGTGAAAAGAAGCAAGATACGCTCGTTCTATTTTTATTTTACATATTGTTTAAAACATTTTTCGATAAAATAAAATCGTATAGTCGTATTTGTAATTGCTGCAGTAGTTTTGACTGCGTGCCAGGACTGCCAAGACTGCCAGGACTGCCAGGTCTGCCAGGTCGCTCAGAGGATATTGCCAAGGCGACGCGAAATTACAGCAAAAATGTTAAGCTAGGTCATATACTAGTTCCTGTATCGAGTATCTAGTTATATTCTTTCCTGATTCCTCCTTCATTGATCATCTTTGTATAAATTTATAGTTGAGAATTTTTATTTATATTTATTTACTTTTTTAATAAATATAAATAAAACTATAAACATAGTAGCGACGGCGGTATAGCCACCGCCTGTTATATTATAATATTACATACATCCATCAGCGTTTAAGGTCCACTGCTGGACATAGGCCTCCCCCAATGCTCGCCACTCCGTCCGGTCCTGCGCCCTTTGAATCCAGCGGGTTCCCGCTGTATTCTTGAGGTCGTCGGTCCACCTGGTTGGAGGGCGGCCTGTGCTCCTTTTGCCGAGACGTGGTCGCTATTCGAGGACCTTTCTTCCCCATCGGTTGTCATACATAATATTACATACTTATATGAAAATCATATCTCAAATCCAAAAATTAAATATATTTTATGTGATACAAAAATAGCTTTAATATAATTTTAGATTGTAGGTCTAGTCGTTAGGTCTAGGTTATAATCACTACTTTATTGTGAAAATATCAATAAATAATGTTCATTTTCTCTATCTTCTTCTCAAAGTAAATAAAATATATTTTATTTTAATAAAATTAATATAATATCAAAGTAAATAAAGTCAAACTTCTCTGTCTACTCTGTCCAAAATTATTTAAAGGATAAAAATGTGTGGAATTAAGAATTTCATGCAGGATGCCAGGTACCAGATTATTATACCGAACTATATTTATTTTTATATATTAAAAAGCACAAACAAACTCTTCTACGTTTTTCTCATGCTTTTTACTGTTTAAATATTGATTATAATTTGTAAAATATTCATAATTTGTAAATGTAACTCTGAGTAAAATTTTTTTTAGGGTTCTGCTAAAAATAATATTAGATTATTTTTAATAATATTAGAATAATGCAAAAGACTGATTTTATAGTCGGTAGCGTAAAGGCGTTCTATTTAAATATAAACAATCTGATAAACGCATTCAACCACATACCACCACTGCGCCACAATGACTCTCTGACTTTACTCGAGCATAACATACTGATTTATGTACAAAATGAACTGACGACCTCTGCCCTACAGTGCAGTGCAGTGCAGTGCAGTGCAGTCGTCATAAAAGTTATAAAACGTTTCCCTCACTGCACCCAACGTGTGTTCAAACCGGTTGTTTTACAATTTCAGACACTAAAAATAGCTGTATCTGGGTCTAGATGTTCTGTGACCGGTTCTAGCCAGTTCTGAACCGGTTACGAGCGGTTATTACAGGATCCAAATATATATTTATTAGTTTGAAATCAGATAATTACAAAGTAGGTACACTTATATCTAAAATATTTTTTAACAATATTTTAAATTTTTGAGAAATATTTTTGAAAATGTAAAAGTTTTGAATTTTTTAAATTATTTTTATTTTCATATAAAAGTAGGGTTATGTTTCAGCGCGTATACATATATGTAGTATAAATTCTAATTTTACTAAAAAAACTAAAGCCTATTTTAAAATTCCATTGTAGTTTTACAATAATTACCATTTTAATGACGCTTTCATCAGGTCAACTTGTAATTATGTAATAAAATATAAGAAACTGAATTTGACACACTTGTAATAATGATATCATCAGGGGGCTTGGCTGTTATACGTAGCTAAGGTGACAGTACAACAATATCGTGTCATCGAGCTGGTGGACCATGGAGCCAGGACCTGAATAGTGGAACTACTCGAGTTTAGGCGCATATCATTTATAGCTCAGAGTACATTCCATAGCACTTGTAACTTACTTCAGCTATGTGTAAATATTATAGTGTTTAAAACACATTTTTAGTAGGTCCACTTTTATATTTTTTTACATTATACTAGTTACATGACCCAGCATCTCTTAATATATTAATTTATACCTATATGTTTCTATTTAATATGAACTACAAACTACTTTTATGCTGATTATCATGTTTTTGGTTATTTAAAAAATATAGTTACTTTAGCCAAGTAAAAATAGCTTAAATACAGTTGCTATGGTGACGTCATCGCGCCATCCGGTCATTGATTTGTGTCAGTTTTTATAAAGAAATTCTTTAGAATTATTAGTGTTTATATATATGTATTGTATTTTATTTTCATTATATATACATATTTGGATTTAATTAAATATAATATGTGTACTAAAATCTTATAACAATTTAAAATTTAAATAAAATAGCTCACAACTATTTAGTAATATAATGACAAAATAAAAAATAATATAAGACAAACAGACACCGGACATATTAGCACGCAACCAAGATGCGGGTGAAGACTACTTCATAAAATATACTATAGCTTAGATAATAAAATATATTATATTATACTTAATGGCTTGCTCTGGAACTTTTTAACTTCAATTTAGGAATACACTATATTTTTATATTGCACTAAAAGCACTTCAATGAACTCTACAATTTTATTTTAATTCATATTTTTAATGACTGGACTTATTTTAATGTAACTCACTAATTATTTAGACATTACAAACTAAGGAACTGAGTAAGTGCGTTTGTTCGTGATGATGGTTGTAACCTACAATAGTTTTGCTTTATTTAGGACCACAGGTTCAGACCTTACTTCTTTAACAAGTAAGTATACTTGAATAACATTGTCTTTTTTATATAAGTTGTAATTTTTGTTCTTAGAAAAACGAATGGATGATTCTGAGTGTGGAATTAAATTGTTAATAAATATACGATATAAGAAATCCACATAATTTTTAACCGGCTTTCAAAAAAAGGAGGTTCTCAATCCGTCGGAATCTTTTTTTAGAAACATTTCAAACATAACATTTATGTATATATATATGTGTTTACACGGATACAAGGTGACGCGGAAACCGGGACACCCCGGTGCTCTTTGGAGGGACCACATTTGCTCTATCATGTTAATTAAAGCTATTTGTGTACATTCTTTTGGGGACTGTAGAACGTCTGAGAGTAGATGTGACAGTTGCTGGTTCGATTTCCAGCCAGAGGAATAGAGATGTATTTGATCAATTTTCATTTCTAACTTTTATATAGATTTTAAAATATAACCACAAGCAAAATGGCCGTCTATGACACATTTTGTTTGGCATTGACGAGATCAATAATTACTAAACTTATTCTATGTAATATTTATTAAAATATATATAATAGAAAATGTCCTTTACAAATTTCAAACAATAAAAGATTATAACAGAACATATACGCTGTAGTTCCATCCTTAATGAGAAGAGACTAGACCGGAGTAACCTCATTAGGTCATACGATAAAATGACTGACTTCATTTATATAATTTTGGTAATTTAATGGAGATTACCTATCAGTTTAAGATTATAAGTATTTAAAATTATATATTAAGTCAAGATTTCTAAAATTATTAGAATCGCACAAGTCTTTTAAATTAAAATCATGCGCATGTTAAATGCTATAAGTATGTAGTCTTTTTGAAAATTGGGTATTTTCAAGTTATAGATAATACAAATATATAATTTCTGCTTACTAAAATAAGAGGAATCAACAAAATGATTATTTAGTAAAGCCACGCGGCCAAAGTCCTATTTTTTTCATATCATCATCATCATCATCAGCCTTTCCTCGTCCACTGCTGGACATAGGCCTCTCCAATGGCACACCACTTTTTTCATATATGAATTATAAATTAAATTTTGATATATTTATAAGAACTTATTTTTTTACATGACGTCACGAATAATATGTTTAAAAAGTTCAATGTGAATACATGTTTTTCGACTCTACATATGATGGAAATTATAAATGGCAGAGCTTCTTCCAAACATAGTTAACGTTTGTTATTTTTTACTTTAATAGATAATAGTTGACGTGTCGTGCGATTTCATTGTTATTTTTACTTTATTTTGTGTATTTTTTAACCTTTCTGCATATATGAATTAAGATCTTTTCATAAAATGCCTTCCTCTATATTGCAAGATAAAGACAGATCAAACTATATTTACATATATATATATTTTTAGGTATAATGAAAAGAAATTCTAAAATGTAAATAAAATATATTTTAAATATCCTAGTTTCTGTAGTTTTTAATAAAAAAACAACGGCAAGTCATCATTTTAAAGCTTAAAAATATTGTTTTATTACTCATAAAGCAATTATGAGATTTTTTTGTAAAAAAGTTCTAAAATATCTTAAATATTTATATTTAATTAAAAATGTTGCTCATTTCTAATAAAATAAAGTAAATACTTACATATTTGAGGGTAAAATGACAAAATCCTTCAACGGTAAAAGTTTCCAAAGCACAAGTGCACAAGTGTCTGCGTCCACGCACACTCACTGCACAAAACAACCAAAAAATCTGTTAAAAAAGGTGATTTTTTCGAAAAAAAATCCCTCAATCACATAGTCCAGGGTGTGAAGGTTCCAAAATGATCACTTCCTAAATAGGCCTATAAGAATCTTATTGGATTTAAAAAGGCAAAATGTTTGCGAAAAATTAGCGCGGTCACCCGCCGCCCGTACATTTAGGCCTACCGCGACAGCAGCGCGCGCCGCAGACCGACTCTGCACTATATTTTCCCGATAATGATCCACTGATAAGGGACAACGGATAGATAAGGGTACCATACACAGGGTATGGAGAACTGAACTCGCGTGATTCTATATAGCTAGTAGAAATGATAATTCGAGTCAAAAAATTGGTTATGAGCCTTACGAAACGGATGTAGAGACAGTAAATGGTTAGATAGAGTGAGGCGCTTAGTTTTATATACGGCGGAGGGTAGGCGCCTAGCTTAGGGGTTGAGCGTGAAGGGTGCGTCAGGGTAGGTCGTGGGGGTCGTGGGGGTCCGCGAGCACGCCGTGCTCCGGCGACTGGCACTAACGAAATGGCGTCAGCCGACTCTCGCGCCGAGTAACCTTGTTATACGACCTCGCGGACCGTTTTATGCCTAAATGAAGAATCCTAATGTAGGTATGCCATATACTTTAGGTACCTAACTTTGATGCTTTCGAAATTTCGAGAAATTTTCTTGTTGAGTTAGGTGTACTAGAACATTTTGGTTATTAGTGTTGAAATTGAAAGAAAATTTAAAGAGTCTATTTACCAAAAAAATATTTATTTGACATATTTTTAAATTTAGGGGTGAAACAAAATACCATAACAGAGTAAATATATTTTTTATCTCGTCTTAAACACTTCAGTTTGACAATTAACAATGTGGCTGCAGCCTGGAGCTGCTACAGCTGGAGTAAAAGTTATTATTACATTTTATGGAATTGTTCATTCATATTAGTTTATAAGAAAAAAAAATCATCAAAATTGAAATTTAAACAGTCGAATGTATACTTAGGCTATTATTTTACTTAATTTAAAAAAAAATGTTTGAAATGATTTTTCATTCTTTTCTTCAATAAACATCCATAACTATACCCCTTTGTTAAACAAAAATTAGTAGAGAATATTTAATGGCAAAAAATATACATATATTATGTAGAGACATAAAATAGAAAAATAACTTATTAGTGTAAGCTCGTATTAGAACTAACAGAGAGTTAACATTATAACAAAACGAGACAAAACGGTGTTGAACTCCGCTACTCAACACATAACGTCTCTAAAGTGATGCGACTAAGGCGAACGGAGTGTCTTCTCACAAGGTTTCCTCTGCTTACCCTGCTATGTGCGGGATACAGTAAGACGCTGCTTTTTATAAAAAAAAGTTATCAATGCAGTACAACCCCTCATATAAGATTGAGCAGAAAATACTTAGTGACAAGACTCTCTTCTTCATTTTTCACCAATTTACGACTTTACGAGTCCGTATTATACATTACATATTTATTTCTTAATTTGACGTCAGATATTTTATTTATGTGTGTATCCGTTTTTATTTTTAATTATATGGAGAATAAGTGAATCAGGCTTAGTGATTCTTCACTCCTTTTAATATTCCTATTAAATATGACTGAATATAAAGTGACCAAAATATTTTTTATATATTTAGTAAAAAAAGTAGAGTCGATTTTAAAAATTACCTTTATTTTTTATTACGATAATAATTATAGGGATAAAAATATAATTATATATGTCTACTATATTTTAACTGAATTAGTAAAAAATGTCCGCTTACCGGGAAATGTTTTACTTGGAATAAATGTTTGTTTTTGTGCCTGTGTATGTGATTCAAAATGAATCAAATTATGATGTATTTTTTATTTATTTCTTCGAAATATAATATGTATGTATAACTATTGTACTAATTATTTTGGAACTTTGAAATAAGTGTACACTTTTTATAGTATAATAAAAATAATAAATAACTTCTCCTTTGATTTCATTTTGATTACTATAATACTGATCTATAAGTAAACATTTTATTGAAAAGCCATATATGGAAAAAAACGAAAGAAATTTTGTTCAGCCTTCCTTTCTTTCTTCCATATTATTATTTCTACGAAAATTTGTTACTATTTTTTTAAATAAATACATATTTAATTTCGTTGAGTGACTGCACAGACGAAACTGCTGGACTTAGGTAGTTTAGAGAGTGTAGGGGACACAAACACTAACAGAAGTCGGAAATTCCTGCGGGAATGATAAAAACAGGATCTTCCATTTTGCTTCTTAAAGTCCACTCAAGCAAAGTTACGAAATGGCACTATTTAATTATATAATAAAAAATTATAAATAAAAAACTAAAATACTCCACTAAAACATTTTTTAATAATATATATTTTTATTCTGTTTATCATTAGCAGCTACTTGTAATTTTTTACCTGTCTGTCTATGCATTGTATGTCTGTCTGTGACATCATAGCTCCCAAACGAATAAATCGATTTTGATTTAGTTTTTTTTATTTTTAAAGTTTTCAACAAGCTTTTTATGTCAAGAGTTCTTAATTATCAGTTATTTATTTGTTTTTTACTTTTATTTATTTATTACATGTTAACAAGTTAGATAAATTTAAACATTGAAATATTTTACTTCTGAAATGAATTAGTTTTTATTATCAAAAAACTAAAAATTTCGTTCTTAGTGTTCAAAGATATTAAATACTAAATGAAATATTCTATTTAGCCTAGTTCTTTTTTAATAATTATATTTAATAAAATGATAAACTTATAAATAATTATTATCATACATTATTTATAAGAATAAGAAGATAAAACTTAAAATTAGTTTTCTCTGGCTATATGGCTGTAGTAGGCATACGTTAAAGTTGCGTAAAAAATATTCAAAATCAAAATATGATTTATTCAATAAGGCCATTATAGGCACTATTGGGTCGTCAAGTTACATAAGTATGTGCAGTAGTGCCAGACCTACAGGGAGCTACCACCGCTGAGGAAGTCACTTCAGCTGAGTAAAACCAACAAGAAACTCAACAGTGCCTCTTTAATAGCTCAATAGTTGTTCTTTCAAAATCAATTAAGTAATAAACAAAGGAGAGATTCCATTGTCATTAAAAAACAAAGTGATGACTCACTTTTCACCCCACAAAATAATATCTACATATAATAAAAATAAATAAACATAATTATGCAAATGAACGTTATACATATGTACATGCATATGTAATAAAACTATTTTATTATATGCAAATGAAGATAGGGCGGGTCTATGCCCCTCGATAGTAAAGGTAACGACTCCCCTTGCTTATAATAGTATCTTTTTAGTTTATCTATCATTTAAATTAATTTATATTAGGTATTACTTTATATGGAATTTGGGATCCAGATTTGGAATCATTCCCCCATCAGTATTCCTATATTGAAATAATTTCATTTATTACATTTAATGATTATTTATTATGATTATATGTAATGTAGGTCTCTACATATATATTAGAAGCCTTTTAATTAATTATGAAATAATATCAACATTTTAATTATAAATAAAAGAAGTTTTAAGTATAAAAAAATACATACGAGTAATAGTAAATATAATTTTATGTTTAAAAAGTAAATAATAAAGGTATGAGAGCCTCAAGTACAGGGTCGAGTACTGAGTCACTTAAACTCATTTAGCAAATCCTACGGTACCTAAATATTATTATTAATCACATACAGCCTTTCCCCAATCAAATTTGAAGAATAATTCCTGAATACTTAGTTACTATGCAGATATTATTTGGTGAACTGTAATACACGTGTATGTAAATAAAGAAGAAAACGTCCTCCATACGCAGAATCTTCTTATATCTATATATATAAAAGGACTTGTCCTCACTGACTGAGGTAAGACGCACGCACAGCCGTAACCGCTGTGCGTAGAAACGTGAAATTTGGACAGATGTTTACTTTCGTAATCTGGACATCCACTAAGAAGGGATTTTGAAAAATTTTAACCCTCAAGGGGTGAAATAGGGCTGAAAGTTTGTATGGAAAAATCTTAGACTTATACCCTTAAAAGTATTTAATTGAACACATGTTTCATGGTTTTCTAGAATTCTCCCATTAAGGGTGCAAATAAGTTTGTTAAAGTTTGTATGGAAAAATCTTTAAATGGCCATATTTATAAAATTTGAAATTGAGACTTAAAAATCCTTCATTGAACACGTGGTTCATGATTTATTAGAATTCACCCTTAAATAAGCAAGCGAAGCTGCGCGCGTCCGCTAGTCTAATATATGATTATAATAACAAGGTTGCAGAAAACCAAATTATATTTAAATACATATTGTTATAAGAAAACTGAGGCACAAGCAAAACGGAATTATTGATCACTACGATATTGTTGCAATGAAAGAGGTTATGTTGTTTTTTATTTAAAAAAAGAACAATAATAATGGTATTACTAATTAACGGCGAACAGTCCCAGGCCCTGCTCCGAGCTCCTCGTCCTGCGACAGGATGGATACCAGCACTAAAGCGAATGCTAAGGAGCTTCGTCACTCTACTTTATATTAACATGCTATTATTAGTTTAACTTGTGTCGACGTGTGTCTATGTCATAATATTTAAGAAACTGAATTTGACCCACTTATAATAATTGGAACCAGGATCCTAATAGTGGAACTCTTCAGAGAACAATTTATAGCTCCGAGCATTGCACCAGTTGTAGCACTCGGTGTTGGTAAAGTGAGATTTTGTTGTTATATTTTTTAAATATATATATATATTATTTTAAGGGAAACATCAATTAAGAATGTTCATTTCATAGACATTTGCATATTACATGTTATCATTCTTCTGACATTAATTGATTAGAATATTTTTATATAGGTAGATCATCCGGGTGGTGTGACGTGGTGTGACGGGCCAGGCTGTACGCAGTGGCTGGCAGTAGGAAGCAGAAAGCTGAACACCAAGCTCAATGTCATACTATACAACATGAATGCCTTAGTGAACAGAGTGCCAACCGTCATCAGCCCGCTCATATACGCTCTCCGGGGGGTCCTCATGCTTTTTACGTGAGCTTCCTCCAGTATCATCGATGCTGTGTTCTCAAAGGTCAAGCGAAGTGTATGTCTTATTATTGTCTATATTTACTAGTTTTATTATATTTTTAACAATAACAACTGTTTGATTTTAATATGGTCTCAATTTACCTTTTTTAACTAAATGTTCTAGACTTAGATTTGATTTTTTTTAGCTTCACGCTGTATCCCGCACACAGCAGAGTATACAGAGGAAACCTAATGTTAAAACACTCCTTTCTCCGTTTTGCGTCGAAATCTGGAGGCGTGTTGTGCGCGTGTTGAATAGTGGAACTCAACGCCGCATTCGATACCAGAGCGAAGAAATTAATATATTAAATATTTCATTTCCTCGAGTGGGGATGAACCCATAACCAGACTTTTACACTCACACTTTGTGCATCTGCGCCAGTACTGGCCAGATCATTATAAATATAGAGCAAAGTACAAATTAAAAACAACATCTAGACATCTCTACAATAAATTTTCAAAGGACGCCATCTACATAATACTACTATATAATATTTCTACTAGACACTAGATGGCGACTTATTTTATTAATGCTATTTTTAAATCATAGTCAAAGAACTAGCAAAATCTTAATCACAGCAAATTGAATAATTACAATTTTATTTTGAATACATATAATTTTGTGGATATCTACAAATTTTATCACAAGCCTATATATATATATTATAAGCCACAACCTATTGAAATAGCTTTATAAGAAAAAACTTATAACAGTATACAGATGGAAGCGTCAGCGCTCCTTTTACGGGAACAACATATAGTTCCCGTAAACAGATAAAATAGTTCAAACCCATACCTGAAGAAATTAATCAAGATACCTCAACAGTTTAGAAGTAAGATTTTTTTTCATTTCGCGATGTTTATCCCTGCGGATAGGTTTATGTTAACAAATTGTGTTTTATCTTACAACGTATAATTTTCTTATTTATTATAAGAAAAAATATATATATAATATTTTCACTTTTGGGAAAAAAAACTTTATCTTGAACAGAAAACAATAATATTTAAATGGCTGAATAACTTAACATCTTTGCTTTAAAAAAAAAAACGAATATGTGATTGTCAATTGTCATTTCATTTGCAGCTAGCTTCACACAATTACTCGATATAATTCAGAAACATGGCTACCGTAAAGTTCGCTGTTGTTGATGCAAATGATTTTCTATCAAAAAAACAAACTTCTGACCCGGAATTAGCTACAGATTGGGCTAAATTAGAGGAGTTTTATAATAAGAAGTAAGTTTTATTCATTTATTATATACTTCTATATACTAAAGCTAAAGATTTTGTGTCGTTGGACGCGCTAATCTCAGGGAGGTGGTAAGTTAAATAAAATACTTTTGCCTATTCAGTTCATTTATCGGGAGAGACTACAGGCATTACATTTCGTATGTAACAATGTAACTTACTAGAGGTACCTGCTATCAGAGCCACCTCCGCACTTAGTATGTATCCTATGTCATACACAACATAGTTATTTCCATTTGATTCTTTGTTATTATATAAATATAATGTAATGGCAATTACTTTTCAGGTTATGGCATCAGCTTACGTTGAAACTGATGGATTTCGTGAAACACCCCTCCTTACAGACTGGCGACAATCTAATACAGCTTTACAGCAACTTTATTACAATATTTGAGAACAAGTAAGCATGCTGTAAACGGGACGGTTGTGGGTGCGTTTATCATTACGCAGAAGGAATTACTATTTTCATTTCCTTGCTTCAATATCAAGACAAAGCGTGCCATGAGTTCTGCCACAATAACATGCAATATCTATTGGAGGGAAAGTAGGGAATTAAATGTTTTAACTCCCTTCCATCTGCCCCCATGCTATATGAGGGATTAAGCGTGAAATGAAAAGCATATAGGAAAACAAAAGAAAAATTAGATTTTGCAAGTCATTTCTTGTGTCTTTTAGTTTAAATTTTTTATTGATGACTAATGGTGTAGAGTTCTGCCACTCAGCATGCAATGCCTCCTGAATTCAACAGGAAGTGAGGAACAGTGTCTTAACACTAGGTTCCGGTATGTGGGATACAGTGAAACTGACTTATTTCATACCTATTAAGTTTTGTTTTCAAATCACTTTTCGTGATCACTTACACAAATGTAAAACTCAGCTTACACATTGTGGACTGTACATAGTAAGGTATATTTATAATCTTTTTTTTTATGAGCTAGATGAGTTTTTATTCCTTTCTCCTCTGAACCTCCTTTTATATGTAAGGACTGTTAATAACTTTGTACCTTTTTTCAGAATAAATCCCTTGTCCTTAGTGGAAATAGTTGCCCACATTGTGCAACAGTACACCGACAAGAAGGAAGCTATCACATTCCTAGAAAAAGTCGAGACTAAAGTTAAGATGAATGATGAAGCATTAGCTCTGTGTAAAGTAAGTAGATTTTTAGAATTTTATTTTTAAACATTGATTTGCTTTTTTTGTTTTAGCTTCACTCTTTATCCTATTTACTTAACTTATTTATATATAGTTGTGTATTTTTAAGCTGTAGATTACAGACAGAAAGATTTGGTACAAACAGTTTTTTCATATCATTATTTTAAATTACATTTTAAAATTTTAAATAATTACTCTAAACTTAAGGCTAAATGATGCCTAAACCATTTTCTTTTTACATGTATTAATAAAAAAAAATATTAAAATTTTCAACAGTTTGAAGATTATCAGCTGTTTTCTAGTTAGTTTTATTATGTGGGAGGCTTTTTGTGACAGGGAGTTTTTTATTATCTTTTAGTGTTAGTTTTTTATTACTTTTTTTCTAGGTTCTGCAAGGTCAGATCTATCTGGAACACCTTGAAGATCTGGACTCCACAGAGAAGATTATAGAACAGCTGGAAAACACGCTGGAAGATGCTGATGGAGTGACTCCAGTGCATGGCAGGTTTTATAAGCTTGCTTCTGAGTATTATAGGTTAGTTTATTTTTATGTATTTAATTTTTTTTCTTGTTGATAGTAACTGTATAATATTTTTAAAATTAAATTAAAATTTATTTCATAGTGTTATATATCATAAGATCCTTTATGTGAAAACATTAAAAATATTTTTAAAAACACCTGTGCCCCTTGTTAACTGCACAATTGCTCTAACCTATTGAATTTTATATGAGTTTAAATATTTTCCTTTTATTTAGAGGCCAGTCATGGTGCAGGGTCACAAGCATGTGACTGTGAATACAGCTGGTGGTGGGTTTGGTCCCACTCAACAAAATGAAATTTTGGAAATACAATCGTTTTATAATATTTAAACTCCTTTTTCATTATTAGATATATTTTTTTTTCCCAACAGGTGGCGCAGATGACTTGACTTTACGACTTTTTCTTATTTTTTATAATTTTCTTCCCAAGCGTGAGTGAACAAATAGTAAAAGTTCAGAAATTCTAACTTCAAGGCGGCTACTATTCTTGAACCATACTGTGCGTATATAAACTTAAATACTTTTTGGGATTTCCAGGGTCCGAGGTCCCCTCTCCCGCTACTACCGCGCGGCGCTTCGTCACGTGGGCTGTATGTCGGGGGGTGCCGCACTGCCGCCCGCAGCCCGACGGGACGAAGCCCTGCGCCTGGCCTTGGCTGGTGTGCTGGCGCCTAGTGTTTACGATTTGGGGGAGCTGGTGAGTAAATCGGTTGGACGACAGGGGTAAAATTACAGAGTAATAGAAAAGAATTTGAACGGGATAGGGAAAAACATGGGAAAAGACGTGATCCGGTGTTGAGTCGAAGTGCTGGCGCCGAGTGTGTGTGATTTGAGGAAATTTGGCTGGTAAAAAGTTTATGGGTAAAGATTGGAGAAAAGACACGATACCGCTTTTAAGGTGGCATCCACTGTATAGAATTTAACGAAATTTGTGACTAAAAGTAGGTAGGAAAGTTAGTGGCAAGAGGGGAGAAATTGGAGGATAGTCTAGAGAATCAGAAGGAGACAGGAAAGACAGATTGAATGTGAAATGAAATCGAACCAAATGATAATATAAAGATTTAGGTGAATTGGTGGATGGTATAAGAAAATGGGGGGGAGGGGTAAAAAAAGTGATAGTGAAGGTGAATTGGAAGGATAGTGGGAAATAAGAGGTAAGGCACAACATCATTGGCGTTAGGTGGAGTGCTGGCATCTCATGTTCAGAATTCGGATGAAGTGATGATGAGTGGACAGTATAGAAGGAAGTTGAAGTGGAGAAAAAATAAAGAAAAAGACGCGACGTTGAGTCGTGTATGGCTTTAGGCTTTTTTTTTATTTTCCCTATATACTATAATAAATATTTAAATATCGTTAAAATATGCATTTTTTTACAATATTTCAGCTAGCCCATCCTATACTGGAGTCTTTAGAAGGTACACCGGATGCTTGGGCTAAAGATTTAGTCCAGGCGGTCGCTGCAGGCGATGTGCAGGCATTTGAGAAGATACGGTAAGGTACATTATTATAGGTTGAGGCAAAAGTATTTTTGTATTTTGAATGTATGATTAGTAATCAAACCTCTTTACTAAAATCTCTTTACTGAATGTAACTCTGGCACAGGAGTAGCGCAAATGTGGATCAAGCATTTCAATTCTCGAAATTTTAGTGTAAAAGATGAGGTTCGCTCTGGACGCCCTGTCACAGATAAAATCAGTGCTTTCTTTGAGAAAATGCAACAAGATCGACATATTAGTATCCATGAAAATGCTGAAGAACTGATGTTTATCATAAAACAGTTTTACGTCATTTACGAAAGTGTGGGTACAAGAAAAATCTTGACTTTTGGGTACTCACTGAGAGAAACGTAATGCAACGTGTTTCCATTTGCGATTCTTTGTTAAAACGTAACAATTCCGAACCATTTCTTAAACAGTTGTTTACGCGTGAGGAAAAATGGCTGACATACTATAAGAATGTACAAAGAAGATCATGGTTGAAGCATGGACAAGCCCCATAGACCGTAGCAAAGTCCGGTCTGACTCAAACAAACTGATGCTATTGTGTTTTGGAAAGGAATCGGCCACTAGAAGCGTTTCGTTTCGTTTCGTTTCATAGATGAACTCTTTAGGAAACATAAAGCTAACCTCAAAAGAACACACTGTGAACACTACCTGTCAGATTTTTTAAATCAAAAATCTCAACATTTGTTCTGGAATGGGATAATGGCACTTCCCATAAGATGGCAACAAGTCATCGATCAAAACGACACATACATATTATAAATAAACTAGCGGACGCGCGCAGCTTCGCTTGCTTATTTAGGGGTGGCTTCTAATAAACCATAAAACATGTGTTCAATGAAATATTTTCAAGAGTCTAAATTTCAAATTTTATAAAAATCTGATTTCAAAAAAAATCCATACCAACTTTAAACCCCCATTTCACCCCTTTAGGGATAAAATTTTGCAAAATCCCTTCTTAGTGGATGTCCAGATTATGAAAGTAAACATCTATCTAAATTTCACATTTCTACCATCAGCGGGTACGGCTGTGCAAGTCCTTTTATATGTATAGATAAAAACTTATCTAAAAAAAATTCCTTTGTATGAACAACATGAAAATATTTTTGCCTTGATCTTATATATGTAGTTGTTTTATTTCCACGAGTGGGAATCGAACCCACAACCTGTTGCGTTTACAGTCCCACACTTCTGCCCCTGCTCATAAATTGGACAGTTTTTAGGAGAAGAGTGTCTCAACACCAGTTAAATCTAAATGCGGGATTACAGCGTGAAGCAATAAAAAGTAACTAAATAATAATATATTTTTTGTAATATTTGATTATATTATGTTTGTCTGTTTCCCATATTTCAGTGCACAATCTCCTCACCAAGAGCTGCATCGTGCGGACAGACAGCTCCGACAGAAAATTGCTATATTGTGTTTAATGGAGGTAATTATTTAAAAGTGAAAATATTTAGAATATGAGGCCAGTTTTGGGGCAGTGGTTGTTTTCGATTCCCACTCGAGGAAAGACAAAGCGTGGCGTTAAGTTCCGCCACTCACTCATGGTACAGGAGCACAAGCGTGAGACTAAACGCGATAGGCTGTGGGTTCGATTACCACCCAAGGAAATAATTAATTCGTTTAGAAATAAGCCCACTTTTGCTAACTAAACTTTTAATTTTGTGTTTCTTATATGTTTTTATGTGCAATAAAGAATATATATATAAAAAGCAAAAGCTCAACGTTGAGTTCCGCCACTCTACACATAATGCCTCCAGATTACGGCAGAAAGTGGTTTTTAAAACTTCTGAAATATGACGAGTGAGATTTTATGTGAATCAATTGCCTTCCATATATTTTTTTAAATCTACAGATGGCGTTTAACCGCGCATCGACAGCGCGCACGCTGTCGTTCGCGGAGATAGCGGCGGCCGCACGGGTGCCCCTCGCCGACGTCGAGCTGCTGGTCATGAAGGCGTTAGCTGAGAACCTCATTAGAGGACACATCGACCAGGTACTTATATAATAAAAATGGATTCTTCACGCGCATATCGCGGGTTAGACGGAGTGAATCTAGCGTTAATACACTCTGCTCTCCACTTTTAGCTGGAATTACAGGTATCTCGACGAGCGGAACTCAACGCCGCATTCCCCACGTACTAAACACATTTTTTGTTGAGCTTCTGGTGCACTTGTATCCTGTACATACCCCCCTGGCTGGCCTAAGTCATCATCATCATCATCATTTTGAGCTGTGTCCTGCCAGAGGTCTGCAGTGGATGAGAACTGGCGGAATGTATATATGGCTTAGTGATCAATTTGATAGGTTTTCT
This sequence comes from Heliconius numata, assembly GCA_016802625.1. Classification (NCBI taxonomy): domain Eukaryota; kingdom Metazoa; phylum Arthropoda; class Insecta; order Lepidoptera; family Nymphalidae; genus Heliconius; species Heliconius numata. The sequence continues at coordinate 4,795,504 of JAEBDU010013267.1, read as the reverse complement.
AAAATAACTATTCTATTCTATTGCAACGTGTCGTAATACATTCGAAAAAGTAATACAATCACTGTTTAAATAATGTTGTCTTTGACATACCTACGTCCGCATGTGTCGCAGGTGTCTGGCGCGGTGCAAGTGCGCTGGGTGCGAGCGCGCGCGCTCGGACGCGCCGGCGCGGGCGCCCTGGCGCGCCGCCTCGACTGCTGGCGCTCCGCGGCGCACCGCGCACAGGGCCTGCTCAGCGAGCGAGCGCCCGACCTACTCACGCTTTAGTATGTACCAACTGTTATACCATTGTTATATTATAACCAAAATATACAAAATGCTTACATAAATCGTAGCCTATGTGTTTCCAATTTATAAGCTGTATTACAGTTAAGTTTCATTTATATCAACATGCAATGCCTCCAAAGTTCGGCAGAAAGTGGGGAACAGAGTGTCTTAACACTAGGTTTCCATCTGCTTCTACCCAGGTATATACAGCGTGAAGCTGATTTAATTTTTTAATTTATCAAAATTTCTTTTTGTTGCAGGTAATGCCGCAGGGAATCTTATGTTATAATTTTTTTTTGATTTCTATAATTAAATATTTAAACACAGTTGATTATCTTTTTATTCAATTACCGCTATTTTACAAGTTATAAATTATATACTTGTTATATAACGTAACCGTATACCATGAACACGAAACATGTAATCTGGATCATGGATGTGTAATCTCGTGTAAGCCTGTGTTAGTGTGTGGGGACTTTAATGTTAATATTTTTGATAGTTTAAGTCCCACCATTAATTTATTAAGTCACACAACACTTTACTTAATTTATTTATGCACTGCATTGCACTTTATGCATTATACACTTTACTTAATTTATTTATGGAGCCAACCAGAATAACTCCTACGACTAGTACTTGTATAGATAACATATTTACTGACATTATTCCATGCTACAAAAGCATTATTAATAAATTGGATTCTGACCACTCTGGTCAGCTAGTAGAATTCTCTAGTAAGAAAAAACAGGAGGCTAAGAAAAAAATTGCTTTTGTACCTGTCACAGCTAGTCGTTTGGAACGTATGAGAGTTAGTCTACTAACTAATTTACTAGTTTTAGATAAAATTTTACGTCCCAATTCTTTGTACAATTCTATTTTTCTTTCTTTTATTAATAAATTTAATTCAATATTTACTCCCAAAGAGATTACAATTACTGATAGTCCTATCTTTGGTGACTGGGCCACAGCAGGTATTTATAAGAGTAGGGAGACGCTGTATATGTTATATTATAAAAACAGTGTAATAGTGGTGAAGAGTTTAAAGAGTACTTAAAACTTTATTTTACTACTCTTTTAAAAACTTTATTTTTAAAAGAGTTTACAATATTGCAAAATCTTTATTTATTAAAACTAAAAATCAGAAATAGTAGTAATGAAATTGAAGCCACTTGGAAGGTTATTAATGCCGAGACTGGGAGAACTAGGGTGAAAGATTCTAATTTTAATCTTAGTATTGACGGTCACATTGCTGGACTGCACGGGAGTCACTAAGGAATAAATTCAAAGCCGACAGCGGGGACTGTCCGCTGATCCGGCATATGTGTGACATAACAAAGTCACTATTGGTTATTAAATACTAACAATATATATTGAGTTTTATTGTTTTATTACTAACATACGAGTATATGGATCATGGGTTGTCCGAATAATATATATTTTTTTTATTATTTTGTTTTCCATTTTTTTTTAACTTTTTTGACATGTCCAAGTAAATGTTAAGCATTTTTATGGAATAAAGATATTTTGACTTTGACTTTGACGTGTGTGGATGTGAGATCACGGGTATGGATGTGATACAAAATGTGTGGATGTGAGATCACATGTATGGATGTGAGACACATCTGGGATCACATGTGTACATGTATATACATATTTTAATATATGTAAGTATATTTTAAGTATATAAGTAAGTATATTGATCAATTCTGATATACCATTAAATACAAAAAAAATCACTTGCTTGGTTATTAAATAAAACAACAATACAAGGACAAATACCTTTTATTTAAATGTCATTGTGCATATTTTGGTAAATATAAAAAAATAAGGCAAAAAAACGTAACCGAGCGTGCATTCATAAAGAATCGCAATTCGCGTTTTTCGATGTCCGGAAACGCGACAAGTAAATATTAAAAAAAGGAGCCTACAATATAACAACAATTTTATACATAATTTTTTTTCATTATATTTCAAAAATAACTTTTTGTCTCAATCTTTTTTCTGATAAAACTATGAGACGGAAGCCGTTCGTAGACTAGAATGTTCGAGAATGGTCAGTTGTCGTTAACATATTTAAAAAAACTTACTCTCAGTGTCACAGACAACCGTCCATACATCTCTAAGCAATAACCCAGCTCGTGTCATCCGCGACTTTGACATCTGTCACGCCTCTGACAGCTGTCACGGTGACAAATGTCGATGTCGAAAACAGCGAAAGAAACCGCTAATAACTCTTACAGCTATATATGTTTTTTTATTTATTGTAATATTAAATTAGTTATTACATACAGATTTAATCTATTCTAGGCAGAAGGGACTAGAGTTTATGGCGTCTACATAAACGTCACGTACGACGCACACTTGTAATATTACAATTAGATATGTCGCGAAATTGAAAAAATAATAAGAAAAATATTTAAAAATATATGGATAAATGCTTTTTTAATGTATTAAGACGAACACCCAACACTCCGCTTTCCACTTTCACTGTAACTGTTATATTACAAGGGTGTTACCATGTCGGAGAGAATTTATTAAGACAACACTTTTCTTTAAGTTATAGAGAATTCTCATATTAAACATATATTGAAAATATTTCAGTAAATTCATTTAATACCAAATAAAAAAAAGAAAACAGCACATCTCTATTCTCCCCGACACCGTCCACAAACGGGAGAGCCGTGCAACACTAACAACTATATATTTCAATTATAAGAAACATTCTTAAGCATTAAATTGTACAAGTTATTTCAAACTTTCACCACAAAATTTACAATCTTTGATCCTTCCTTATACAAGTCCTATGTGAAAACGACGAATGGCATGCCAAAATACAATGAGAAAGATTTTTTCATAGAAAATAATAAATAACTCATAATAAATCCTTATGCATTTGCATCGGCATTTCAAAATAGAAAAAGAAATTGTATTATATCAATTGTGCGTTTACAATTTTTAAACTACTTTAGCACAATTTTCGATACTAAATAAAACAACTTGACTTGTTCGGCACGCCAGTGTCGTTTCATCAATATACAATCTACTGGCAAAGTGGACTAAAGACGAAAAAATATTTTTTTTGGCCAAAACATAATTTAATTACAAAAAAAGTCCACTTTAACAGTTATTAAATGTCCCCACAAGTTAAGAAACGATAAAATTTTAAAGAACACCCATATATAAATATTTTTTTCTCAACATTTTGTTTACAATCAAAAAGTTTCTCAGTCCTGAAGTTTTAGAAACAACTCGATGTAACAATAAAAGTTAGAATTATCGCGACGTTAAACTTAAAAGGAATTTATAATATACAATGTATATTTACAAATTAAGAGAATAAATTTACATGTATACCAATATCCATACAATTGAAAAAAGAACCTATTGTATTTTACTTAGTAAGAAGAGATTAACTGAATGGAAAGTTGGTACAACATGTAAAATACGATTAATAAGATTATAGAAGAAAATAGAAAAAAGGCACCACAATTTTATAAGAAATCGGCGCACCATTACGACTATCGATATCATACCAGAAAACAAACACGCTGTATTTGTTTATATAAATAATTATCTTAATATACATTACTATTGAGACAAGTTTATGAGAAAAGAAATTTAAACTTTTAGTTCTTTAATATCTTTGAAAATACAGCGGAGACTCGATTATCCGGCCCTATCATGCATGTTCAGTATTATCCGGATGTATGGTAGTCGTTTATGTACATCAACCGTGGCCGCCATGAAGTTAGGTTTTCTGAACTTTTGCGCATTGTTCACTCGGTAAAAAAATAATTAAAACTAAGAAAAATCCTAAAATCAAATCTGAGCAGCCATCTACAGCTAACTTTAGGGCGGCCACAACTTGTTGACCGTACTGAATATGCAAACATGTGACATTTCATTGATACATGTATGTATTTTATTTCGCGATTTGAGTCTAATATTTTATTTAATCTCCTATTCATGCCTTTGATTATCCGGATGGAAGTACAATAAGTAGTCCGGTTAACCGGGTTACTACTATATATAAAAAAAACATAGACAGACATACGTTCCCACATCCCAACAGCTATATAATAATTATAATATTTTAAGCATTAAAATTATTAATAAACAAAAATGAGCATATTCAATAATTCTAACGTTCCGTTCCCTCCCTGTATACAATATTTTTCACATAATTACTTAGAATAGCGTTGTAGCCATAGTATTATTGTAAATAAAGTGGCATAAGTCAAAAAATAAAAAAAATATATACATTTGAGCACAGCAAGTTGTTATGCAGGTTGATATGGTGAGAAATTACATTTAAAAATTCGTTTTCATAAGTTCTATAGAATTAATGAATATAGTATTTTTAAAAAAAGAACGAACTACGCTGTATCCTTATTATTAAGACGGTACTCCGTTGCCCCCACTTTCGAGACATTATGTGTTACATGGAGTAATTATAAGTAACTCATTCCCTTGAGTGAGAATCGAACCCACATTACTTTACGTGTGATAGATTATAAAAAAACAGACATCTTCAAAGTGCAACAAAAAAGTACATATTTAAAATATTTTTGTATAAGTTAGACCACTTTACTTATAACAGTACAAAAGTCGTAGCAGGTAGCAGGTTAGCTAATATTCACGCTTTTCGCTCAAGTCCAAGCAGATTCGAAGAAATAGCTCAAACTAAGCCAATTACAAAATTTCTATCTATATGAGATCTAGGTTTTTTTAATTCTCACATTTGGTGACGTCATAAGTCCACAGATAAATAATAGAATATTAAAGTACAATATTCTGCAATTCTATCTGTGATTAAAAATTTTCAAATACAGTTTTTAAATATTTTCACACGTATTTTGACACGAGTGCAGAGCTGTGAACCTTTTCTTGGATAGTATTAAAATTTAAATATATTTTTTCTTTTATTTTTTTTAAACAACTCAAAATAATACGATTAATTATTTATTATTTTTCTGAATCCATTATATACGTTATTACCATCGTTATCCTAAACAAGGTTAAAAATAGCCTACGATCCGTCTAAGAAGTAGCAAGCAAGCCAATTTGAACAATTTTTTTACACATTTTCTTTATATAAAAATATTTATCGACTGTTACTTGCTTTTTTTGTCATTATTACAATAAATTACATCCCAAAAAAAATTGTGATACAAGCACGTAGAAATTCAGGCATTAAAGATATTTTTTGTCGTTTCCAAAAACCTTTTTTTCCTAAATGTAATTTTTTTGGTGAATTTTTCAACAACTTTATATAATGAATTATGAACACTGCGATTAAGTGATAGAACGATCAACGCAGCCTGACTTAAAATTTGCCTTTTCATTTCTTCTCCACTTATCAACCAATATCAACGAATATCAACCAATTCATCGGTTAAACCAATTAAAAACAACTAATATATTATAATATTACTCCAATTCTTTATCTCCTGCAAAAAAAGCAGAGAGAACATAATATTAAGACATCAATCCTCAATTTTCTAAATAAAAACTCAGTAAGCCAATTAATTGAATACAAACCAATTAATTGAACACAAACCATTAAAACCGATGAATTGAGTGTATTTTGTGAGTGGTTTCCAACCTGGATTCAGTGTCAGGGTGTCACATTGTCTGCTGTCACGTTTCACACCTGACGTTATGTTTGTCTGTTCGTCACACATTCTGTGCTTCGTCACAGTCTGTGCCCAGAGCCTGTGAACAAATAATAACAAAATATATATTTTCCTTATACTATTATTTATTGTACCCGTGTTTCTAATGAATGATTATATATATATGTGTGTTCATTTAAATATACATATATGTTTCTACCAAAATAATATTTTTTCTAACTAAATAAAACTAAAGATAAAAAGACGACAATGATATCAATACAAAAAAAATCATAACTACTCATATGCAAAAACGGCACATTTTTATTTATATACATGTTCGTAAATGTATGCATTTTACATAAATGCAACTGAAAATAATTGAAGCTACTATCACTGTCATACAGATGTAGGTATTAACAAAATATTTTTTATATATTATAACGTTTACCTCGCAAGCAGCGTTTGAAACTGGGCGTGAAAGAAACAAAAGCAAATTATATTTACAAATAATAATATAGTATACTAGCGGACGTGCGCAGTTTCTCCTGCTTATTTGCACCCTTATGGATGAATTCTAATAAACCATGAAACACGTGTTCAATGAAATATTTGTAAGGGTGTAAATTTAAATTTTATAAAAATCGGTGGCGATTTAAAAATAAATCCATACCAACTTTCAACCCCTATTTCATTCATTTAGAGTTAAAATTTTTCAAAATCCCTTCTCGGTGGGTGTCCAGATTACAAAAATAATCATCTGTCCAAACTTCACGTTTCTACGCACACCGGTTACGGCGGTGCGTGGGTCTTACTCTTACCTCAGTCAGTGGGAACATGTCCTTTTATTTATATATATATATATATATATATATATAGATAATATAACACTGACTAAACTGACATTTTAATAAAATACAACTTTTTCAAAGTGTTTTATACTTTCAATTAGCTTGTTACTGCGGTTTCATCCGCGTGCTCATCGTATGTCACATGCCATGACATATTCTAAGTGCGGGAGCGACTCTAACGTCAGGTACAGTGGGTTATATTAAAACAATTAAGTTCAGGTGATACACTTTATATAGATAAACAAATACAAATATAAGCATTTTTTCAACTCGAGCCAGTAGTTCCTGAGATTAGAGCGTTCAACCGAACTAACTCTTCAAGTTTAAAATATTAGTAGATAGGTATATAATTCATTTTTGTTATTATTATTCATAAATATAAAATTATTTCAAAATAAATAGAAATAAAGAAGTAATGTGTTAATTAATAATTCTTAAATTAAAATTTTGTAAGAAGCCTATGATAGAACTGCAAGCCAAATTCACAATAAAAAAAGCAAAGCAAACTTTTTCAGTTATAATAACCAACTGACACTTTGATATAAATTTAAATTTGATAAATAGTTGATATTGTTGATTTTATTTTTCTAATAATTATTATCACTTTATAAACACAGGTAATTTCATTAATTCATTCAAACTCATTTCATTAATTAATTTCAACATTCATTCTAACAGTCAATACAGAAGTGAGGCCGCACAGTGCTGTAAAATATAAAGACACGTCGATCTGCTTAGATTTCCACTTTTTTTTCAAGAAGTATTATGCGGTTAATATTATGTACCGCCTCTCAACACGCTCGATGTCTCGAAAATTTTCGTGAAAAGTGAGGAATGGAGTGTCTTAACACTAGGTTATCTCTGCTTACCCTGCTATATCCGAGATACAACGTGAAACTGATAGAAAAAAATAGAAACAATAATCACTCCCCTGAATCAAAATCGAGGGTGGCAGTTCCTTGCCCTCTTAGCTGGATCGGTGCCGCGTTGCCTGACGAGGACGAGGATCTAAAGAGTGCGTTTAACTTAACGAGGATCCGGGGGAAAGGGCTAATATATTATCGCCTTCTGGCAGCGGGCAGTAGCGCAGTTGATAGGAAAATATGAAAAAAAAACCCTACTTACCAACAGCACTATAAACGGGTGCAGGCAGCTCCTCCTTCCCGTCCTTGCTGGGTCTGAAGCGCCTCGCCCTCGCCGCGTTGTGGGGGGGAGGACCGGTGGGAGGAGGTGGCGGGGGAGGGGACCCTGACGATGAGGATGATCCGAGAGGAGGGGGGGAGCCTGTGGTCGCACTGCGGCAGCGGTTAGTTGCGCTGTTGGTGGGGAAAATTTATGTATTTAAGTATACTACAGAACGAAATTACATTTACAAATTGACGCGTTATCTTATCAACTTATTAAGTATATTTAATTTAAAGTATTTGTAGTACATTACATGAAAATATAATGTATTTCTTTCATCATTTATTTCCCTAAATTTTTAAATACACGAAACATCTGCCATACTGTCTTGTAAACAAAGTGTCAACTGATCAACGCAACCTTTACTCACAGGTCAATACCAACTGAAGTGACGTCCCAGTTGAGCTAAATTTAACATTTTAATTATAAATAATGATAATGAATGTATACCATGTTATCCATACCTATATTATAAATTCGAAAGTAACTCTGTCTGTCTGTCTTTTACGCAATCAAGCCCAAACCGCTAACTTCATTGTGATAAAATACTCGGGATGAACATAGGATATTTTTTTTTGTTGTTAGAAAACGTCATCCAAAATGAGCTTGTTTAACGCATCTCTATTGAAAACTAAAAATAATTTCATAAATATATTTAATAAATATTCGTATAGTCAATCGGGCGTAGCCGCGTTCGGGTCCACTAGTCTTTATATAAATAAGCAAAAAAGAAGAACTATGCATGTATGTTTATAGTCTCACCTAGTTTGTGGCGGTTGATGACGATGTCGGGGTCTCGCGAATCGCAGGTTTAGTTCCCGTGCAGGGTCCAATGCGTATTTGTCGTTAGCGTTCTGCCTCCTTCTTCTTAATGCTAAGGAAATAGCAATAATATTTTCAATAAAAAAATGAGTATTTTTTTTATTCATTTCATACAGGAGTTTTATAAGAATATAATTATGTATATATTTTTGTGTGTATAAAATTACCACCACCTGTGTGTATAAAGTCACCACCAAATCACACCACGACTCAAATTTGGTTAATCTGTGTTCCCCCTAGGTGGCGGGGGAGAGGAAGCACATTGCCCTACATAACCGTTGTATGTAAAGGAATGGGAATATGGAGGCGGATGCTAGAAAGTTTCAACTCTAGGTAACATTTAAAATAACTCAACCGAGTGACAGAGGATACTGAACTCTATATATTATATATAATCACTCACCCGGTGTAAGGTCCCCCGGCTGAGGCGCATCGGGTGACAGGGGGGGATCCCCGCTCCACGATGCACATTTAGCTAACCTGTGCGCCCCTTGTATACCTCCTCCACCTGCCCCAGAAGAGAGTGGGGGGTGCAAGGCGGGAGCGGGAAGAGCGTGCTGCGGGAGCGGGATGCGTGATGTGCTGCCGGTTGATCTCTGCAAATGGGAAAGTTTTATTAACTATATTTTTTTTTTATTAAAATACCTACTTATACCTATTTGTTAAGATACATTTATATATACTAGAAAACCAGAACCAATTGACGCGTAAAATAGGCGTTGCCATAGCAACGTGTATATAACTTTTTACAAAAGTGCATATTGTCACACATATATTTTTTATACTTTATTTTAAAAAGTATTAGCATTCTACACTCCTCTATACAAATTAGCAAATTTCATACTCGTCTCCGGACAATTTTCATGAAAAAGGATACAAATATTTTGATTCACGTATAGTATAGGTTAGGTATATATCCATTTTCAATAGAAGTTTATAATTAATGTTTACTTGAATTACAGAAAATCTACATACATCTCTCAAACTATGGGAGTCCCCACCGGCACTGTGCTCGCGACGCGCGGACGTGCTTCTGAAAGTACAAAATATATAGACAAAATATATAAATGGCTCGGAAACATATAAAGATTTAAGGTAAGGGGATTTCAAACCGCCTGTTGTTCACCATCTAGGCGCTCTGTCCACTGAGTCATGCGTCATCAAGCTACGTCAACATTTAGGGACACGTTCGTCTAATCGTAAAACAACATTTTAATATATAAATATTCACTGTTTATGTTTTCTAAAGATAGTAGTCAAACAAAGTCGGCCCGAAGACACAATTCCTAAAAAGTGTTTCAACTTTTAGTAGAGTAGGTAATGAGGCAAAGAGTAGCGTCGAGTTTCACCACTCAACACACAAGAAATTCGGCGGTAAAAGAGGAACAGAAATGTCTCAATAGGAACGATGTGGCTTAACACTATGTTCCACGGGTTGCCTTTGCCTACTCCACTATTAGATACATCGTAAAGCTAAAAAAAAAATAGGTAAAATAAGTAATTTAAATAATCTCAACATAATTTTGCATATTTAAAAGAGAAAATATAAAAATATTTTACTTAAAGTAAGTTATAGTTAGTTTGTAACTTTTCATTTCATTTCAAACATTTCAGTGTGAATTTGTTTCTATATACATTACCTGTCAGGTATAGCATCTAAGCGGGTCCTCTCAACCGCTGGACTTTGGCTTTTTTCTCCACTCCTCGTGGAAGACCTACTGGGGACACAATTACAGATTGAAAAACAAAGAACATAGATACATTAGGTACATCGAAACGATTAGTCTATTATATCATAGCATTCCCCTATTATGTACTATAAAACACGAAAAAATGTTCCGGGGTTTGAAATATCAACCAGAGCTCTTAAGCATTATAATAAAATAAGTAAGTGTGTGTGTTTGAGCACATACCGTTTATCTCTCTGGTGTTCAGTGGCGTCGTAGTAGACGGAGGCCTCCTCGTGGTTGAGTCTTACCTCACCACCACTGACCACCGAGTGGATTTTTACTAGAAATAAAATAAATATATTATAATTGAAGCTGCCGTCGCTGAAACGCGACGGAAATATTTTCATTTCCCCGCTCTGGTAACGTGGTTAAGCGCGGCGTTGAGTTCCGCCACTCAACATGCAATGCATAGAGAACGCGGCGGAAAGTTCGGAACGTCTTTACAATAGCTTCTCAGGTATAAAACTGCATCCCTAAACCGGTTTGTGCGGGATACAGTGTTAGTGCATATAAAAAAGGAAAAATAAAATAATAATATTAGAAATAGCATTAAAACTACCTATAATGCTAACAAAAATGCACACTCATCAAGTTATAGACATAGTATATTCGTTAACCCTAGACACATAAGCTGAGCCAAAATGACTCACTCAAAACATTTTCATATCTTTCTTTGAAACCATTTGATGTTAACTAAGTACACCACCACAGGTCCCCAAAGGTGGACTTATGTCACAGATAAGCATTAAAGCAAGATCTGGTGTCGAGGCAAAGAGCGGTGTTGACTTCCCCCACTTAACGCGCTATGCCTCCAGAATTCGGCCGAATACTCTGCTGTGTGCGGGATACAGCATGAAACTGAATTTACTTATTTTAGTTTAGTTTTATAGTCGTTTGTTTAGCTAACCAACTCTATGATGACACCAATGTTACATAACAGTATCGTAAGCGTCAAATTGACCCCCACGTTATTTTATTGGGAGAATCTAGGAACATTATGTATCTAGGGTTAAGTCGAATATTGACATTAATATTCAAGTGAAGAATTGGATAAAGAGTAAATAATTGTCAAATATACAGGGTGGAAGAGGCCGAGCTTCTTTTACTGAAACTGCATATAGGGTAAAATATTTCAAACCCGGAGCTAAAAAAAATTATCAAGATGCCTCAACAGTTTGGACGTAGGATTTTTTTTTCTTTTAACGATTTTTTTCCATACCTGTATTTCGTGTCACGCACACATACACATACTACTACAAAAATACTACTAAGCGTTGCCAAACTTCTACTTTTCATTCGTCAAAACATAACCGAACGAGAAAGAACGATATCTCGCGTTCTTTTTCACTCAATTACCTATTTATAATAATAAATCTAAACAACGTTCAAAGCTCTTATTAAAATTGTTTAATAAAATCCTACTTTAAGGCAATTTATTATATCTGCTTTATTACGAAATTATTTAGAAATAACTCATGGTTATTGAACCACCCACAAAATTATATTCAAAAGTTTTAACACACAAAATGATATTGAACTACAATAGATACGTACTTACATTTAACATTAGTTTTACATCGTCGTTGTCGTGTTCTCCTTTTACTACCACTAATATTTACATCATAAGTAATATTAAAAACTCAACATTTGTTTGAAATGTCTTAAAAGAATGTATGTTTTGATAGTACACTCAAATACTGACACAATAGTTTCACATTTGAGAAAAATACTCAGTAATCACATCATCACGATCACGAAACATTCATAACGATTTTAGGAATCCGATTAATGATAAAATTAATATTAAACAACATCCAAATAATTTAAAACACTTAATAATTATTCAACGTCTAAAGTCAAACAATATCATGTAAATACAACAGAACTTAGCCGTTCCGCGGCCATTCCGCGGCTAAGTTCTGTTCTTACACAGATAATAAAAAACATTGTAATAGTTGCCACTAACTAAAATACTTCTCGAACATACTTTTAAATTTTTTATTAATATTTTCATTATTATTTATATTTGTTTAATTATTTTGATAGAAAATCGTATAAAAATTAAATATTAAACGAGTTTTATAATGTTACGCGAGAACCTACGAAAACTCAATACGAAATAAAATAATATTTAGTAATTATTTGTAAATAGTATTGATAATTTTATTAATTATTTTAATATCAAATCATGCGTAAAAAGTATAATCTACATTTATTATGAAATATAGTGTTATATTAAACAATCAATCAATATTAAAAATTAATTTTGTTATCTGCACAAAGACACCCCGCTCACGCCGCACCGATTACCGGGGATTCCCATAGAATCGGTTCGGCGCGTACATTCTACGCAATAGTAGTTGGGTCTAGCGTTGCCAAACTATCGATTGTTTCGCAATCGATAGTTTTAATCTAAAAAAGGCTATGCGATCGATAGGACAATCGATAGTATCGATATTTTCGATAGTATCGAAACTATCGATAGTTTAAAAGAAAACAATACTATCGGCGAAGTGCAATACTATCGATACTATCGATAGTATCGATATCTTTCTGACTGGTAGATAGTATTGTACTCTTTTGAACTATCGATAGTGTCGACACTATCAAAATATCGATACTATCGATTAAAATATCGATAGTCCTACTATCGGACAACTATCGATAGAATATCGATTAAAATATCGATAGTCCTACTATCGGACAACTATCGATAGAATATCGATAGCCGATCGATAGTCGACTATCGATCAGCAACACTAGTTGGGTCGGACTATAGCTGAATGCTATTTACTAAACCATATAAATACAATGGGTTATGGGCCCAAACCACGTCGTAACAATAATAAAGAAGATTGCATCAATCGTAGAAAATTAGAAATACTGGCGAGTTTAAAACAGCGTTACTTCACGCGACGCTTCGACGTTGGTATTGAAATTTGGAGGTTAAGTTGCCGGGAAGGAATAAAAAATAAAAACAAGCAAAAAAAAACAATCACGATGGAAGGCACACTAATAAAACTGGAAGGGAAATTGTGTCATCATCATCATCTGCATTAATTGTAAAAAGAAATGCTACAACTAAAAGAAATATTAAATGTTTCAAGTGTAATAATATGGGTCATTGTCGAGCTGAATGTAATGTGGACAGAAAATGTAATATTTATTGTTAAAAAAAGTGAGAAAAAATGATAATTGTAATAATTTTGTAAACATGTTAAAAATTAGTGTTATAAACAAGCAAAAAAAACAATCACGATGGAAGGGAAACAGCACAGTAATAAAACTGGAAGGAGTAAAAAATTGGAATGCTTGGAAGTTCCAAACCATAATACTACTACGAAGGGAAATTGTGTCATCATCATCATCTGCATTAATTGTAAAAAGAAATGCTACAATTAAAAGAAATATTAAATGTTTCAAGTGTAATAATATGGGTCATTGTCGAGCTGAATGCAATGTGGACAGAAAATGTAATATTTATTGTTAAAAAAAGTGAGAAAAAATGCTATTATTGTAATAATTTTGTAAACATGTTAAAAATGAGTGTTAGTTTAAAAAGGGAAAATAAAAAATGTGTTTGTAGTGCAACAAAAGTAAAATTAAAAACCTAATAGAAATAATTCAATAAAAGTGTGTGTAAAGTGTATTCCTAAGTGTTGCGTTAATTTAACATCAGCTCGCCGCCGTTGCCTACATACCTACGCTAGTTGCTGCGACTCGATTTCTTGAATGAAGCGTTTGCGACGTTGCCGCTTTGACAGGTAAGTGTGTGCGTGCCTATGTTATACTTTACAAATGGCGTTTTATTTTAAAACGATAATTTCATTATTTATTTTGTTTGAAAAAATAACTTCTTCATTTTTGGGAATTATTTTTTTTCTGAATTATATTAGGCTTTTATAGAGTAGTTAAAACTGTGGTTTCATTTAAAGTGGTGCGTTCAATTCCACCCTGTATATGAGTATAAGCTGTCTCAATAAAAATAAGTGATTACTAGCCACTCGACCTCGGCTTCGCTCGCTTAAACTTATTTTTATGTTATAGTCAAATTAAACAAAATGTTTACACACGTTGTATTGATGTTTAATGTATACGCTATATTAACTGTAAAGTTTCATCTAAATCAATTCAGTGGTTCTTGCATGAAAGTGGAACAAACATCCATCCTCACATTTTTTACATTTACATATAATATTAGGTAACATGTTACCTGTATTTCCAGTATGGAGGGGCGAAGCACTATCTGGGGGTCGTACTCGTATTTCCAGGCGGCTGGAAACAGTGGCCTCAGCGGGGGGCTTCGGTGGCGGCTCAGACGACGTCGTAGAACGGGATATACTCTAAAAGTTTATTTCATCTTTACATTACATGTATTTATATAGAAATAGCTTCGAGCTGTAACCCGCATATAGCAGGGTAGGCGGGGGGCGGGGGAACATAGTGAAAACACACTCTGCTACTCACTTTATATAGAAAATAATATTTTATGAAATTTTTAATCAAATATTTTTTCTATTTTTGTATAGCATGTATATTTTTTTATTATTTTAATACAAATACATTTTAGAAAATCGGTTACGATCACATGTTTTGTATTACTAATAAATTTGTTTATATAAACAGTTAAATTATTAGAAAATCTAAGTCTATAATAACTAGAATTATAGTTTTGGACAAGGGTCTACACCGATCATGTACGACTATGTATGTATAAAGCAATGGTTACACTTTCACGTTTTTATTGTTACTAATGTAGGTATAACTTTTATATATAATTATATTTTAATACTAAAGGTATGTTAGGACCTTAGAACAATCAAAGAAGAAAGAAAACAAAAAGTGAAAGAATACACTTTTATTTCTTGTAAATATGTACATTTCTTTATATAACTTATTGATTACTGAAGAGATCTGTAGGGGCGAAGTCCTAAGGCGTCGGGCCTTCGCTGTCATCTCGGTACTTGAGAAAAATCATAATTTAAAGTAACTTTGTTACTATTACTATACTATAGTATTAGTATTTTTAATAATAAATCGATATATTAGTATCGTCTTGATTTTTA
Source organism: Heliconius numata (assembly GCA_016802625.1). Classification (NCBI taxonomy): domain Eukaryota; kingdom Metazoa; phylum Arthropoda; class Insecta; order Lepidoptera; family Nymphalidae; genus Heliconius; species Heliconius numata. The sequence continues at coordinate 4,779,968 of JAEBDU010013267.1, read as the reverse complement.
TTGGTATTATATTATCTGTTTTTTTTATTTACGTTGTGTTCTTTTTAAGTGACTATTTTAAATGATCTAGCGTAAGTATATAGTATATTTACTATTTAATTTTAATTTTAAATTATTAAGGAAGAAAAAATGTTTCACATTTTTTTAAATATGTATTTGGATCTTCGCACATTTCTAGTTATAGAAGTGAGCAGAAAAAATCGAATGATAAGTTGTTTACCATTTTTTAAGGTATTTAGAGTCATAGAGACACAGTGTCTGACTGTAAACTCGATTCTAGGTTCGATCTCCACTTTGGGGAATGAAAAATGAATATTTCATTTTTTAAATCTGCTTTGGTACACAAAGTGTGGCGTTGAATTTCGCCACTCAAGCTCTGTCTCTCTCATTCACACATCAACACTCACAGGCAGGCTGGAGGCGCGCCGAGTGGCGGGTGTGGCATTGTCGCGCTTGGGCCGCCGCTAGCTCTCTCTTTCTCAATCACAAACCAACACTCACAGGCATGTGAGGTCGCGCGGAGGCCGCAGTTACCTCTCTCTCTTTCTCTTTCACAAACCAACACCCACGGGCAGGTTGGAGACGCGCTGGGGGCCGGCCGCGGCGGGGTCTGCAGCTAGCTTTCTCTCTCTCACACACACACACATAAATCAACACTCACGGGCGGGCTGGAGGCGCGCCGTGGGCCAGGCGGGGCGGGGTGGCGCGGAGGCCGCAGCTAGCTCTCTCTCTCACACAAACCAACACTCACGGGCAGGCTGGAGGCGCGGCGGGGGCCGGGCGGGGTGCTGTCGCGCGCTGCCACGCCACGCATCACGTCCAGTCGGTAGCGTAGCGCACCGCCGCCGCCGTCGTCGAAGGACGCCTGCTGCAGCAGCGGCGGACGCAGCTCGCGCACTCTGCTTCCTGTATGATATTATGTTTTATATAATACGGATTAGCTAGGACAGTAGATTATTTAGGTTCATTCAAGTTATCTCGAATTTCAATTCAAATCCTACAAAATATAGTAGCAAACACCTTATTTGAACAAATATATTTAACAACTATTTCTATACAAAATAACTTGTAAAAAAATATAACTTAACTTGACTTCACGCTCCGCCTAGCAAAGTAATCAGGTATAACGGAGCACCAAAAGTTACGGTTTCAGCATACCTCTTTCGCCTCGTCCACTGTCATCACCTACATGCCCACCATGGGGTCCTCATGCTTTTTACTTAACCTTCCTCCAGTATCTTTGAAACTGTGTTTTCGAAGATCAGCCGGTCTTTCCCTACCTCTTACCGCTCATTTTTCGTACATAAATCTTTTTTGTCATTCTTACATCACCGATTCATTCGACGAGCTCAAATCAACAGAGCACGTTCTTCTTCATTTTCACCATGACTTCCTCACTAGTACCTGCCATTCTGTGTGTCTTCATTGCGGATTCAATCAGCTACTGATTCCGCATATCCTACGAAGAGATCGGATCTCCACAGCATCCATCTTTCTTTCACTCTTTTTTTTGTAACACCCAGATGCAAAACGTCCGTACAACTACCAACACTGCATAGTGTACGGTCAAACGTGCAGCTGTGCTGACGTTTCGCTCCATCGTCCATCTCGTGTTCCAGACATGGCATGTTGAGGGACGCTCTATCAGTGCGCTCTCGCGAGGTGCACGTGGCGGATGGACCATTGCAGTCTTTAAAAGGGCTGGCAAGGATCGCTGCAGGCAAGCCTTCCATCGTTAACTCCCAAAATATAAAAAATCTTACCTATAGCAGGTAACGTCCAACATCTAGGCAAAGCCGGTTGTAGGCGAGGAAACGCATCTATACCGACATTGTGGAGGCAACACTTAGTAGGTTTGATGGGTTTAACCTCTGTTGTCTCTAACGCTATTGCCTCTTTCACCTCTATTATCTCTTGGTCTGTTTGTTCTGTTTGTTTGTCAGTCTTTTCTTGTTTTTCTGCCTGTTTTGGGGAGAATAAGTGTATTTATTAACTAGCAACTCAAACGCAGCTTTGCCCGCCGAGTTGTACAATTTGTTTACTTAAATGGAGATCTATGTATTATTGCTATGTATAAGCTATATTTATTCATCTAAATCCGTTCACTACTTTTTGAGTGAAAATGAAATAAACATCCAACCTCACAAATTTCCACATTTAGAATATTAGTAAGAAGTAGGAGAGTAGGATAAAATTTTAAATTCTTTCATTATTATTTTTTATGATAACTTCTTGAATCTAAACAATAAAGAATAAAGTATCTTGTTAAATTACTTAAAATATCTATAAGATTTAAAAAAATACTAGTATAATTATAAATGCACATAACGTTATGATCATGGCGCAGCGGCACAAGTGTGTGACTATAACGCGACGGTTGTGGGTTCGATCCCCACTCGACGAAATGAAATATTTATCTACATTTATATTTTCATTTCTTCGCTCTGGTATCAAGGCAAGAGAAAGGAGTGTCTTAACACTGGGTTCCCTCTACCTATCCTGTGGTGTGCGGGATACATGAAGCGTGAAGCTGAATTGATTTTTATTTTTATAACAAAACAACCTATAGTTATAACGTAAGTAATTATTGATTTCCGTCCGTACGCGAAGGTTGTGATTTCCTAGATCACTTAAGAAACTATGTCACCCCGTTACCTCTGCACTGGTGACGTTGGCGCACGCTCGCTGCGTGTGCGTGTGCGTGAGCGGCAACTGCGTGCGCGCCGCGTGCGAGCAGCTAGACAGAGCGGACGCGCGCGCCGCGCGGTGCTCGGGCGACTTTAGAACAAAATTACATTAAAAATAACATATTTTTTAAATTTTCATATATTTTTATAGCTAAGCAAATACATATACAATTAAACAAAATGTATACTGTATACAATTAAACAAAAAATACATTTAGGCATGTAAATATTTTCATCTTAATCAGGTCAGTAGTTATTGCAGCTCAATAGATACTCGAGTAACTTTATAATAAAAATAAGACATTATTTTTTTTCAGGAACCATTATAAATTATAAAATAATTGTAATCGACGGCCCCTACTTATTTTTATATAGACCATAAAATATCATAGAAAACGGAGTAAAAGTTAGTCTTACTCACAAAAAACAATCTATACATACAATAAAAATCACACAGCGATCAATTACTCATCGCTGTGCATACATGGGAGGATATATGAGGAAAAATAAGAATTTGTGGGGTCAAAAGAGACAAGGTTTTATAATATTTGTCAGTCTGTTTATATGTGCGTTTGTGCACGCAACTTTGGAAACGACTTCATTGAATTCAATGCAGTTTACATTATTGTATTTTGGTAAACTGCCCTAAACAATTTAGTTTTAGGTTTATGTCAGTTGCTTAACATATAAAAAGGTTATTTAAATTAAAATTGATATAAATAACAGTTATATTGAAACTTAAGTTTTCAGTGTAAGGATATTATTATAATACTATAAGAACACGGAAAGAATTCAGATTAGTAAATAAACAATAAATTTTCAATTGAGCCGTAATATCCGCACTATGTACTTTAAAAAAAATCTGTATACGCCAATATTTATAAAACTAGTAGTATTTTGGGAAGTTAGCGGCCAACCTTCAGGATTGAAGAGCCCGGCCCCCAAAGAAGATTTCTAAGATCTCGATGGAGGCGGATTCATTGATCACACCTTGAATTTCTTTGGGGATGGTGTGCCCTTTTTATGCCATTGCATGACTCCTGTTTTGACTCAGACTCAAAGTGATGGACCCATGATTTATATCCAATAATAATCCGTTCCAAAATCTGTGCCGGTTCATCTCCATACAACCCCAAAAATTGCTTTGAAGCATCAACTGCTGCTGTTTCTGAAGCGGTGTGAGCATTCTTGGTGCCCATCTTGCACTGACTTTTGTCATACCCAGATGGTCATGTAGGATCCGCAGAATGGTGATATGTGACACTCCAACCAATGCTGATAACTGTTTTTTATTCAAACGGGCGTCCTCCAGTACAAGTTTTTCCACTTTTTCGATGAGGTCTGATGTGGTAGCCTTAACTGGCCATCCAGAGCGTTGGTCGCCTTCCATCCACTCTCGACCATGTTTAAAAAGACTACGCCACTTATAAATCATGGATTTAATCCTCCTCATAAACAGCTTCCATTTCATTTAAAATGGTTTGGCCATTCTTTCCTTGCTTGGTAAGGAATTTTATCACGGCACGGTGTACAATTTTCTCCATAGTTTCAGTTTTCTTCCGGATTGACTTATTTAGCAGGAAAGTGTTCGTAAACGAATGACGCAATCATCGAGGTCTTCTCACTCCCCCGCAAGAAGAAGGAGGAAACGGGTTTGGAGCATTGCCCCCTGCCCGTGGTTGCAACCGTCGCCCACAACTATGGGCGAGTCACTGGGAGGTCTCCTAAAGGCCTGTGTATCCTCTGTTTTGAGCCACTCGCTACTCGTGCGATCCGCCCAGCCAGGTGAGACCCTCAGTTGCCCTGAGGGAGGCCCAGCTTAGGCGCTCAGCGACCGAGTAGCAGCTCTAGCTTCACTGTGGGGACGGGTTGAGGATATCCCGAGGAAACTTTTTGCGGTCTGGCGGGCGAGCATGCCAAGGAGCGATGGTACGGAGGTGATGATGGCGGGATGTGTCCGCCTTGGAGTACACTCCACGAGCCAAGCGAGAGACAAAGTCGTCCAGGGTCTCTATGCCAAGATCCCGGCGATGACGAATGACGCAACAGGGCTGAAACTCTATTTATATATGATGAGTCCCCAAGTAGTATGACATTAAGCGGTCGCCCTTATCCCCACTCCATCCCCTCCATTCCACGAACTTTTGGACCTCCCCTCGCAACACTAGCTGAAAAAAAATCAGACAATATGGATAAATCACCTGTAATTGTTCCTGTTTCCACTCATTATCTGTAGTTTCTTCTGAGTCGTCGAACTGGGACTTCCATAACGAGACCAGCGTGAGAGCTCCACCTTTGGTTACCTGGTGGGGGACAATAAAACTTTTTTATTAAATGAGAAAACACGAAAACAAAAAAAATACAGTAATAATCACAAAAATCAAAGAAATTATATGACAATAAGATAATCAATAGAGTACAGAAGATTTTTTTTGTTTCACGCTGTATAACATAGGTATAGCATAGAGGTTAGGGTAGAAGAGACATTCTTTCCTTCACTTTCCACCCAAAATCGAAATATTGTGTATTGAGTAGCGGAACTATACGCCGCGCTATGTCGAACAGAGTGGAGAAATTAAAATAATTCATTTCAATGGGGTACATTTCTAATTAAGTATTTTTCTTTTCAATTTAAAATTATTAACATAACATTTTAAAATTGTTAATAAAACTGTACCTGTTGTAAAGCTGAAACATTTTCATCATCCATTACTGCAAATTGAGTGTAACTTTGATCTGCACGAGCGCGACCTGCGCGACGACCTGAAAGAGAAAAATAAAAATATCATTGGAAAGTGTAGTGTGTATGGTTATGAACTCATCCTTCATACATCCGTTAATTCCAGGAGTCGTGGCCACTAAAGATAGCTGTAGATGACTGAGCTGTGCGCAAACGTTCAGAAAACCCAACTTCAAGGCGGCCACGACTCGTCGACCGTAACAAGCAATGTTTGATCATGACTTACCTCTTTTAAAGTGTGTGTCAGAATGTACGCTGTCAACATCAGCTACTATCCTGGGACTGCTTGCTTCGCCTAAAAAATTTAAAAATATATTAAAATACATAGAAAGATTTGGTGTAAATGAAACAGTCGTGACACAGTCTGATTGTAAACTGTAAATATGTACTGTAATATGAAGCTAAAAATAATAAAATAATTTCAATGTTTTTTTTATTACTTCCTTTACTAATAGAAAAGACAGTATTCAACTGAAGTAATTAACATAACATGTGAGTTTATTACTTGAAATTATAAATAATAAGCTGCATGTTATATTGCTACAAATGTTAGGTGCACTGACCGGTGAGCGAGGGCGTGGCTGGCGCGAGCTCCTGTACGCACGTGGGCGGCGCCGTCACCACGCGCAGGCGCAGCAGTGTGGGGCCGCCCGCTACACAATATATTATAATTCATTGTAAAAGAAACTAAAAAAACAAGCTTAGAAGTCCAGGGACAGTACCGTGTCAATGACGTGACAGTACCATATCAATTATTTTAATTATTTCTTTTAATTTCTCATAGTCATGGGCACATCTAAAGATTTTTATGTTATGGATATACAGGGTGGAAGAGGCCGCGCTTCTTTAATTGAAACTGCATATAGGGTAAAATATTTCAAACCC
>JAEBDU010013267.1:4720471-4773256 GCA_016802625.1 Heliconius numata | reverse complement strand
AAATGATAATTGTAATAATTTTGTAAACATGTTAAAAATTAGTGTTAGTTTAAAAAGGGAAAATAAAAATATGAGTTTGTAGTGCAACAAAAGTAAAATTAAAAACCTAATAAGAATAATTCAATAAAAGTGTGTGTAAAGTGTATTCCTAAGTGTTGCGTTAATTTAACATCAGCTCGCCGCCGTTGCCTACATACCTACGCTAGTTGCTGCGACTTGTTGCTTATTTCTTGAATGAAGCGTGTGCGACGTTGCCGCTTTGACAGGTAAGTGTGTGAATGATAATACTACACTTTACAAATGGCGTTTTATTTTAAAACGATAATTTTATTGTTTATTTTGTTTGAAAAAATAACTTTTTCATTTTTGGGAATTATTTTTTTTCTGAATTATATTAGGCTTTTATAGAGTAGTTAAAACTGTGGTTTCATTTAAAGTGGTGTGTTCAATTCCACCCTGTATATAAAGCTAAAGCTTTGATGAGAGATATATTGTTTTGTTTTGTGAGCACAAGACTAATCTGCACCATCTATCGCTACGCCCATGATTATAGTTTAGCAATCCTCATTTATTATACTTTATTATAGTTCACAGGGACTAACTTTCCAACCAACTTCAGTACCACCTATCAAGTCCAATGATATTGTGTAGGAAATTCATTTAAACATTACAAAATTTCATGCAAATTAGTTAATTCGCTTAGGTGTAAGGTGACAAAAACACGTACACAAGAATTATATATGTGTGAAATATCCCTTAGCAATACATCTTTACTGAAAGTTTAAATAAAGAGAAAATCTGCTAAGCAACGTTTACGTTAAAAAAAATTACCAGGTTGCGGTGCGCGCGGCTTACACGGCGGAACACTCTGTCGTTCAGGTCGCGACGCCGCCGTTCCCGTTACAGCTGAGTTGGTCGTAGGTTCCTGAAAAATACATAACAAAATATTTATATGAAAAGTTTATTTAGTTGAACGTGGTAGTCTATTGCTACTATCAACAAGATTCTTCGTCGTTATTCTACGAATTCCGTCAAAGTCTCTATGAGAGATAGCGACGTTGTAGTTTATATTATATTGGCCGTAGAAGATACATTTGCTCGACGAATGGAACTGCCAATTGCGTCTTCTTTTGCGTCGGTGTAGAACGTGCAATCATTGGTATTGCTGGTGATTGCAACGACGGCGTGTGATAGCTCTCATGCGTGAAGTATAGGGTGATAGGGAAGTCTACCGAGATGGATGATTCAGTGTGCCTTGATTTTGAACGTGATAACCTCCGGATCTATTAGTTTGAGTTTAAAAAAAAAATTACTACGCGGACGAAGTTACAGGTAAAAACTAGTATATATTTACCTTGGCATGTCTGTCGGGAGAGGGCGCTGGTGTGATGCGAGGTTCAACTTCCTTTTCCGGTGTGGGTTTGTCTGTAGTCGACTGTAAATAAAACATTATGACATAATACAATTTTTTACTTTCACGCTGCATCAGGTACATAGCAGGGTAAACGGAGGGGTTGGTTATGTTAATACACTTCGTTTTCCGCCGAATTGTCGTAACATTGGGTGTTGAGTGATGGAACTCAACGTCGCGCTTTCCCTAGAAAAGCGCCCAAAGCGAGGAAACTAAAATATATATTAAATTCATTGGTTAAATTAATAGGAATCGAACCCTACCATCGTTTTAAGTCACATGCCCGAGCATCAGCTCGTGCATCAAGACGACCTCGACGTTGACGTATAGATAGATTAATTAGAAGATATACAATATGTGCTTTATTAGAGAAATTAAAAGAAATCACCCCACTCGACAAAAAGAAATATTTATTAAAATTTATATTTTCATATAGGCGCGGTAAGGTGGCTACGTGTCGGTGGTGAGTGTGTACTCACATATCCGTTGAGATGCGGGTGCGGCGCAGGCGCGGGAGCGTGGCGCGGCGAAGCGGGCGCGGGCCGCACGCGTTCACGTTCGCGCGGCTGCGTGTCGGTGGCCACCGCCGTCGTCGCCTCCGTCTCCGGTCGACGACGACTCTGTATGATGTAATTATTTGTTATTTATTTGTAGTCGTCGTCGGCAAAGAGCGTTCGCCTCGTCCAAGTTCATCAACTTCGTTGGGGTGGCGTGGCGTTCGGGGGATCCTCGTACTTTACATGACCTTCCTTCAGTATCATCGACACTATGTTCTTTAAGGTCAGTCGAGGTCACCTCCTACCTCTCTTAGCACACACTTTTGTAGTTTATTACATTTTTTGTTTTTGCTTCGACACATTGATATTAAAGAACGCAACTTGACCTGGCCTGTATTTTCGTAACTAAATCTGATACCATAAATTATACATGATCACCTTATCAGGTTGATGGTCAGGTGATGGCTGGTGGTCAGCCGCTGGTGCCAACGCTGGCCGACGAGTTGCGGGTGCCGACTGTAAATTAAAACAAATAAGAGTGTAAAATATGCTAAAATGGTAACTTTTATGAATTTTTGGAAAAGAAATATATAGGAAGAAGGAAGAAGGCAATTTGCGTGATAGACAAAAATTTATTTCGTGATTTGTTTTGATGACTTTATTTAAAATTTTGATGTATATTTAAATTTTGTATAAATATATCTCTCGTAACTGCCTATCTCCATTAATATTACTCCTGACCAATATATCTCAAAGGCACCTTCCCCCTTTTAATCTTAACAATACAATTTGCAGTGTAAACAGGGGGAATAACATTACATCAGTTCACTATTAAAGAAAAAGATAAGTTAGTATTTAAAATGATTATAAATATTTAGAAATCAAAGTCAAAGGTTACTTTGACAAGGCCGGCACAATTGAATTTACTCACATCTTTCTCCCAATCATAAGGATCAGCGTCTCTAATCCCGCGTCGCTTACAGCAGCGCTCGAGCAAGGCCGCGAGCATCGCATAGTCGGGCGCATCCGCGTATTCCAACGCCTGAACGTGCTCAAGGAACTGACGCAGCTCTGATGGTAGGTGCTTGAGGAGGAGACGGTGGTCGTATTTCTCCTTCATCAGGCCCACCTGATTGAGGAGATAATATAGATAAATCATTGTGTACAGTGGGTTGGGTAACGGAACCCAACGCCGCACGAAAATAAACAATATAAAATAAAGCATTTAATCTCCTACAAAAAATGACCAATAGCACTTTTACCACTACACTATAATTAAAATTCAAGAAAAAAGTGATACCTTTATACGAGTAGCATTCTTTAGATTTTTATTTGATTACGATACTGACGGTGATTTTTAATAATCACACATGGACAAACAAACAAACAAAAAATTAACAATTTTCTCAATGGTAGTTTTTAGAAAATAATTTGGATGGCATTCTGATTGAAATTCTATTGGACCTCCATGGACGAATTATATATTTATTTATTTTAATACTTTATTACACCATAATTGATATTAATTAACTAAAACACAACTTATATGTTATATGTTTAACTTATATGTTTTTAAATATATATTATACTAGCGGACCTGGACGGCTTCACTCGCTAGAACAATCCGAATATTTATGAAATTATTTTCAAGTTAGGGGGTGAATTCTAATAAATTATGAAACACATATTTAAAATTTTATAAAAAATCGGTGGCGATTTAAAGATTTTGTCCATATAAACTTTCATCCCCCATTTCACCCCTTCAGGGTTAAAATTTTTCAAAACCCCTCCTAGTAAAGGTTAGATGTAAATCTTACATCTGACCAAATTTCACGTTTGTATCATCAGCGGTTACGGCTGTGAGTGCGTCTAACTTCATTCAGTGGGAACATGTCCTTTTATATATAATGGACTTTTGAAATCGTTATACAGGCAGAAATGGGCCAGTTTTGTGACCTGCTGGGCACCCAGACTTAACACTACAATAATCGTCTCGAGTCCGAACGATCCGAATGCATTGTTCACAAAGCATTAAGGTGATGAAGAATGAAATAAAACTCAAATAACTGGTATGTGTACTGTACTGGTAGTTTATCAATAAAATTTGTTTTTGTTAAAAAATATATCTTTATCACATTTTGTTGAAATGATTAGCGAGAATAACTTTTGTTTGGTATTAACTGAAGAATAAATTTTATGGGACAGAAAGAATTGTGCAACAAAGAAATAGAAGTGGAAGAGGCATACAGAAAGAGTGATTTAGTCTAGAAGGTACAGCCTCACCGATATCCCTATTATCTGAAATATTATGATAACAACTTATTTCAATCAATACATCAATAAAATGCTTCAGGTCTTAAATATTCCTTTCTTTGATTTACTCCACTAAAAATCAATATTATTATCCGTCAGTTAAATAGATCGACAAGTTTGGTACGGCTTGGGCGTTGCCGCTAACAACGCGCAGCGAGCACACAAGGCTAAAGACGCCTGGCACGATGGCAGCGTGAAATTTGGACTCTACGTGAAATTTGGACTCTACTAATAATAACAGAATTGGTTCTGTTACTATTACGAGTACGAGTTCTGTTACTAGTACGAGTCACGAAAATACAAAAACACAAAACAACTACTCAGTTTTGATGAAATATCTCTCTGCCTTCCCTACTGTGTGCGGGATACAGCGTGAAACTGACTTTTGAATTAATGATTTTTTTATTATAGTCAACGACAATGATCTGTTGACAAACAGAAAATGGTGCAAGAATTCCGTCATAATAAAGGTGAAACTGAGGCAAATGTTCGGTGTTGTAATGCAATTGGTAATGTCTTGTTGAGGACACTGCGCTCAAAGACAACGACTAGCCTCACATGTCATTACAAGCGGAGGCGAGGGCATTGACAGAGCTGTTTTGCACGTTCGCAATAATTAAGATACCCATGTATAATTCGCTAGTTTGCGAGGTAAGGTATCGACAGATAGAATCGAACTCTAACCTACCTGTTCTTTATCCTTGATCTTCCTCCACGGCAGTTGTCCGTTCACAAATTCAACTAACATGTAGAAGAGTGACCAGAGATCATCGTGTCTTCCCATTTCCTTGTTTTTGTGAGCGTTGATCGATGCGTAGCGTACTGTGCCTGCAAATAGTAATAGTAGTATTCAGCTGACTGGACCTTACTGACGTTTTATTGTATATATCAATTTGTTTGAATTGAATGGCGAAGTCTAAGATTACCTTTACTGTGACTAATCCAAAATAATAAATCCTGTTAACTTTTTTAGAGTGTCTTAAAACTAGGATCCCTCTGCCTACCCTGCTGTGCGCGGGATACAGCGTGAAGATGATTTATTTATTTTTTTTTACCTTAAATTTTTCAAACCATAACAGATTTCTAATCTTATAAAAAATGCCAAAGATAAAAATTAAAAACCAAAATACTAACAAAAAAGTATTTAATAATTTAATTTGGGATATTAAATATAAAAAAATATATATATTTATAATCCCAAAGTTTACTAAATTCCATATATCATAATCACCTCTGAAGCCGGCGGCGGCCCGCGGCGGGCGGACCTGCCCGTTGCTGGTGGTGTACTGGCGCGCCAGCCCGAAGTCCAGCATGTACACGCGGCGGCAGTTCGACGGATGTCTGCCTATGCTGAAATTACTCTGCAAGTAATTAAAAACTATATTTAAAAAAGTTTAATAAGCCGCTTCACGCTTTTTATCACGTTTATAGCAAGATATGTACAGGGATTCTTAGAAATCTCCGTTTCCCATGCACCATGCACCATACAATTTACTCCACTAAAAATCTATATTTAATTTTCGAGACAATCGAAAACTTTTTCGGCTTGATGAGTGGTACAACTCAACGCCGTACTTTGTCCGCCCCGAATTGTAATTGACACCACAGTCGCCACGTTAACTTAGTCTGACTGTTGTGTCCTATACCCTGTGCTTAATATAATGGTAATGTATAGGAGAAAAGTAAATTATATTAAAATTATAAGGCAGTTAATTAGTTTTCCCACTCTATACCTCTTTCTTAACTTAACTTAGCTTCACGCTTTGTCCCTAGCGGGGTAGTCTTAGAGAACGGAGCGCCAAACGCTGCGGTCTGTACAAACCAGCTGAGTACGTTCTTCATTCTCACCGTGACATTCTCGCTAGTACCTGCCATTCTGTGTATCTCTTCATTGCGGATTCCATCAGCTAAGCTGGCTTCGCATATCCTACGGAGAGATCGCATCTCCACGGCATTCATCTTTCTTTCATTCTTCTTCTGTAACACACACGTCTCGCTGCCTTATAACAGTCTTGGTACCAAAACTACATTGGGAACGGCCATACGCGCAACTGTGCTGACATTTCACCGTCTCATCTAAGGCTCCGTTAACCCTGTTACCGGCAACAATATGCCTATCCACATCCATCTTGTATCTTCCATCTCTACTGAACATACTTACCAAGTATACCACTTCATTCACTTGTTCTAATATGTTATCATTCACACTGATATTGCATTCTTTCTTTTACTAATAAAAGAAGCTGTAGCACTGTATCACGCATGTAGCAGGGTAGGTTTACCTGGGAACCTAGAGTTAAGGTAAATTCTTGAGGCATTTCATGTCAAGTGGCGGAATTCAACGCCGTGCATTGCTTTTTCACCAGAGCGAGGAAATATTTACGGAGCGAGGAATTAAATATATCATTATCCCAAGTGCAATACAACCGACGCGTTTCCATTCGCAGGCTTTTGCCCCTTCGCCTGATCCAATGACGGTCTCATCATAACATATTTTGACTTTTTTTTGTAAAACACTTTATTTCTTTTATGTATAGAGGAACTTTACCTATTTATTTTTATAATTATTTATGAGCTAACAATACTTACAGGTTTAATATCTCTATGTAAGAAGCCAACTGAATGTATTGAGTCTATAGCCTTTAATATCTGTAGTCCTAGCCTGGAAATAAAAAGAAATAATTAAAGAATATATATTTTTAACAGCCTTAAGATAAATTTGTAAAAGAAGAAATTTGAAGATACTCCATTTACTATAAAAAAAATCTCTAAGGCCAATCAAATGCTGTTTCCTCTATAACATGATAAAGTAGATATTTTAATTTTCTTTTTTTCTCAATTTTAGAATGTTGGTGAGAATCCAGGTCACTAAAATTCTTATATAATTTATTTTTCTTTATCTTTAAGTAACTAAATAAGATCTTTGATTCTCGCGATTATACGTATATTTCGGTTTTCTAAATACGCCATTCATCCGGTTCCACTTAAAGAACTTTAGATGGATATTTTAATTTACTCGATCGTAGTAGACATAGAAAAGAGGGAAACGAAAACAAATATTCTTTGAGTGTGTATGGAAAGCTATTCTATTGAAATAATTGAAAATATAATTATTATCGAATTTATAATATATTTTGACGTATATTTCAAATAACCTGAGCGTAGTAGACAAAGAGAAGGCGCCTCTTGGTTGAGCGCGTCTTAACTCCGCTAGGTTACGCCCCTGCAACTGCATCACCACGTAGTTAAACCGCGCGTTGCGACCGCATCCTATGAAACGGCAGACATGTTCTTTGCCTGTAAAGAAAAAAAATAATATCATTAGCGTGGAGACAAGGATAGATGAAAGCTAATTTTATTTGTTATATAGTGTTTTTTTTTCAGTTGCACTGCAACTGCAAAGTCTGAAAAATCTAAAAAAAGTCTAGTCTAGACAATAAGCGGTTGTGGGTTCGCATTCGGCGGATTGACTTATTTTCATTCATTTGCTCTGGTAGCAATTGCAATTTCTTAACTCTCAACACTAGGTTCTCTGTGACTACCTGGCTAAATAATAATCTATTATGATAATGTAAGCAAAGGTTATTTATTAATAAAATCTTTTATTCACCAGTACAAGACCTGCTACGTCCAAATTTATAAACAATAATTTTCTAAAAAATAAAACACTTTTCTAACTCAAATCATACAAATATCCGCTAAAACATGTCCTGAACTCACCCTGCAACTTCTTGAGAACAGCCACCTCCATCTTCAGCACCTGCTTGGGCTGCCTAGCAGACTCCACCTTAAGAGCGACCTGTTCCTGCGTGACTAGGTCCAGACCCTCATATATTTCACCGAAACCACCTCCACCTATTTTCTTTACCACCTGAAGAATTTTATTTAGGAGATCAATGTTGTATACATTTTACTAATAAAATCAGTTCAATCGACAGTAAAATTCAATCTAAGAAAATGTCGTGGAAGAATAAAGCAATTTGTAAAAGTGAATGCGACGGTTGTGGGTTTGATTCCAAATCGGAAAAATATTAATTTTTACACTCCGAATACCCAATAGCCCGATCCCGATATCCAAAACCTTTGTTCTCCTTGTATCTTTAAATACTCTTCCAGTTTTTTAAGCATTTCTAAAATATTTTGTGACGGTACTTCTAACTCAACTCAATTTTGGAAATAGGTTTGGTTTTGACAAATACACTCTATTTTCTGTAAAATTTAAGGAAAAATGGAAAAATTAAAGAACAAACAGGTCCGGTCAAACTAAGTCCAACCCCTAATCTACCATCACCTGATAACCCAACCCCTGGAATCTCAGGTGCCTCTCACCTTCCACCTCTCCTTGACGACGTGCCCCGGCTGCAGCAAGTCCTCGGTGGCCATGGTGATGTGGTGCGCGCGGCGCGACGTGTCGCAGCGGGACGCCTCGCGCGATCTGTTACCGCCGAAGTTGGGGAGGGTGCGAGACCTGGACACAAGAATCCAGGTGGTTATTAGCTTTTGTTTTGTGTTTAGCTTGTATCTATTTATCTTTTTTAGAGAAAACACAAGGCAAACGAGCATGCTGGTCACCCGATGGTAAGTAAACCCTAATCCCGTATATCACCAGAGAACCTATAGGTCGGGGTGGAAAGCATTGTATTTATTTAATCATCCTTACTCAACTTTGACATATTTTGGTTACGTAAATTGATTATTTTACGCAAAATGATGCGAATCTAGCAGCGTTTTGCCTCGGCACCAGAGCGAAGAAATGGGATATATCTTTATTCGTAATAATCCATTATTACCTTAATAATGGGTTCGGCTGGATCCGAGGAGTGCGGGCGGCTTCGACCTGCCGCTCTTCTCTCTGCAAATAAATATAACCACATGAACAACAAAATAAATATATAATTTCAATAAAAAAACCCAAATACCCAAATACATTGACTCCTTAGCTGACTTCCAAAAAGAAGGAGATATAAAGAGAGGTAATATTTCTATATCAGAAACTGTATTTTTATATGTATTTACCTAGATTTTAATTTTAATTATTTTTGTTTAATTTGAAATAGCAGCAGCTGGTCCCATTACCACCAAGTCAGGATCTAATGATGGAAATCGAGGTAAAATTCAAATTAGCAGGATTCCCTCAAACGGATACGAATGGTGTTGCGGAGTCTGCGTGTTTCATTTTATGGCTTATATCACCTGCATGAGACACGTGTTGCAGTATTAGCAAAACAGTTTGGTCCATAGACTTACATAGAAAATAAAATAAACAAAAGTGAAGTGAGTTTTCGATCCAATGCACCACGAAGGCATCAGCTAAATTATGAAACATTTATAAAAAAAATATGATAATGTAAATGGAATATTCACCTGGGGTTCATGTCTCTTGGGTTGCGCGGGCGCAGACCCGGAGCCCTGCGACGCTGTATCCGCTGACGACGATGACGATTCTGATAAAATAAATATAATAAGTACGTACAATACACACATGCATCTATGGTCTATACTTTTTGGACAGGCAATCCTGGTGGTGGTAACTATTCTCACCAGATTGGTTGGATGTGTTGGGTGCTACGTGCTTGAACGACGGCTCCCTCTCACAGCCCGGCTGTTGCTCCCTGTAACAAATAGTAGTCAATAAATATTACTATTAGACTTTTGTCAATTAATATTCTTATGTACATACAAGTTGCAGCCCGCGACTTTGTTAATATTGCATTTACGTAAAATCTCGTGGTTTTTCTTTTCATCCCTGTTATTTTAGAAAAATCCTCTCTTACAAGAGATCCTTACTTCCTGCATGAGTTTTCTATGAGACACTATCAGTAACGGAAGACCATATAAACCAATTCATCGAATCAAATGCAACATACCGTAGCTAGTCCGTAGGTCCGTATTTCGAACTACCTCTTAGAGCTCCTCTACATTTCAAATGTCTATATACATAATAACTACAACTATAAACATGTCTTTCAGTGTTAATCATATCTATAGAAAACGTTAAAAGCTGCAATAAAAAGTACAAGTACGTAGCAGTTGGTAGCAGCTTAGCCAAGTTGAATGCATTTCAACAAGTTCTCGGATTTGATTCTAAGGCCTATACAACTTTGATATTATGTTCACGTAATTGACATTAAGGCCATAGTGCCGCAGCGGCCGAGATTCTATCTGTTAACGCGACGGTTGTGGGCTCGTTCGTGCGTATATCATAATTCCCATAGGAACAGGTATTATAGCTACAATTTCTAAATTACGCTGCGATTTTCACGGCAACCATTATTCAAGAAGACAATAGGTGTCTATTATCTGCCGGCATAAAGGTTTAGCTCTAATCAGAACCGATGACCGGTGATAGACCGGTGATATGTTTAGGTTGCGACTTGATGGTTTGTGCCATCAATCATGATACGGCTTCACCATCACCGTTCAAAATAACTATTACGATGTAACCTCGGGTGCAATGGATCATGCGCCGTATTCTGAATGTAAATTTGGAGGCGAAGCCGCAGATAAAAGCTAGTGTTGAAATAAATTCTAAGGTCTAGGAAGTAGAACTACCTTATGTTTACTTGAAAGCACACATTCTGCTAATATTGTCACAACTCAACGATATGAATATGCGATTTGCTGACAAAATTTATATAGCTTTCAATTAAGGTGATGTTTCGGAATTCCGGCTCCGGTTCCGATAGGTCGGTACTTCCGATTGATGTAATACCTCCAGACTGTGACTTCAGTTCCTACACCTACCTTAATAAAGTAGGTGAATTAGCTATTAAGTGGAAGTGGCAATGGAGAAGAAGGGTCCTCGAAGGGCGACCACGTCTCGGCAAAAGAGCCACAGGCCGCCCTCCAACCGGTGGACTGACCTCAAGCACACAGCGGGAATCCGCTACATTTAAAGTGCGCAAAACCAGACGGAGGGCAAGCATTAGGGGAGGTCTATGTCTAGCCGTAGAATTCAGAAGGCTGATGTATGGATGAAAAAAGAAGTGGCACCTTAAATTTAACATATCCGAGGCTTTCATGAACGTAGATTTGTTGAATATTATTGATAACGATACGTATCTACATGAACTGAACAATGAAGACAACCACGAGTGTTATTGGAACTACATCCGTGAACTTTGTACACTTTGGGGGACGATACACATATATACATATGAATGTATACACGGCGATAACCATCAAGCACCATCACCATCTTAGTGAGAAGGAATATCTTGAGTGCATCTTGGTTGTTAAAACTACCCTCTAAACATCAGAGTACAGACAACTAATAGATGTACATCATATTTAAAGTGTTATTATAATTTGAACGTAGCGGAACGTAGCGAGAATGCTTGGTGGCCAGAGCGCTTAGAGTTTCTAAGAAGCACGGGTTCAAACATCGCTATGTCCAATGTTTTATGTTTTCTAAATTTAACTTAGTTCATTACAATTTAATACGAAACATGCAAATAAATGTATGTAGTTTCAAAAATATAGCAATGTAAAACAACGAGATCTCTGGCGTCTTTGTACAGTCACTTATTCTGATTAAAGTTTAGCTGACGGGCGTCGAGGAAACATTTGATCTTAAGAAACGAGGCTAATGGTACAGTGGATAGTGGGGCAGGCAGAGGTAATATAGTATTAAGGAGTTCCGAGGGACGTTTTCCTATTCTATAAATAATTAAATGTTATCAAAAACCCATGTAAAATAGGAGAATGTCCTTATTGATCAAATTTGGTACACAAGAGA
The DNA here is from genome assembly GCA_016802625.1 of Heliconius numata. Taxonomy (NCBI): domain Eukaryota; kingdom Metazoa; phylum Arthropoda; class Insecta; order Lepidoptera; family Nymphalidae; genus Heliconius; species Heliconius numata. The sequence goes on along the minus strand of JAEBDU010013267.1, from coordinate 4,761,297 downwards.
AGTTAGATCAATACGAGAGCGACCCTTTTATAAAATTAACATATTTATAATATTGATTTCGTCGTTAATGCCTATAAGCCCTTTTAAGTTTTCCCTTAGAGCTAATTATAATATTTCATATATTACCTAAGGCAAGTTTTGATATAACTACCAAGTATTGTATTTCAAAATAAGTTCCCGCGTATAGCACGACAGACAGAAAGACACACAACACAATCTTTGCTCGAACTGGTTATGGACCATCGTCTATATACTAAGATACTGTTCTAACAGCGGTAACATTCGTTAATACTAAATACATATTCGATACTAAGGCATATAGGTTATGCCTATATGCTACTGGACATTCCTATTAGGGAGTGTAGGGGAGCACTAGGAAAGGGTGACCTCGAAATTCTAACGAGAATGGGAACAAATGGCTCCTGACAAATAAAGTTGATCACTTTCCAATTGTATCTATACTCCAAACTCAGTTTGGCACGTGAGCTCTTTACGAGTGTCGTGGCGCAGGGGCACAAACGCGACAAGTTCAGGGTTCGGTACACTCGAGGAACTTCACTCCATTAACAAGGCAAAGCGCGTTGAGTTGCGCCACTCAACACGCAATGCTTTCGAATGCAAGAGAACGAAAGTGTTTTAATGGGAACGGAGTGTCATAATACTAGGTTCGATCTGCCTACCCTGATATGTGCAGGATACAGTGTGAGGCTAAAAAAGTTATGTCAAATATTAGCGTTCTATGCTATGTAGTTTCATTTTTCTTTGCTATGTAGTTCCATTTTTCTTTCATTCTTGAGGAAGGTCACGTAAATATCGTGAGGATCCCCGACCATGAGGGTATGTATGTGCGGATTGATGACAGTGGACGAGGCGAGAGAGGTAGACAGAGGCCCTAGTGTTAGGCGCTCTCTGGCCTCCCCGCTAAAGATCAAACGTGAACCTAAAAAACCCCTACATAAGATACCGGGGACTTTTATGTACGGGGTCGCTATGTGATATGGTATATGATACATATCCTTCAACGACAGTCAATAATATATTACAACTGACGTAGGTACATATGCTTATAAATTAAATCATAAAATTAATATTATAATTATGTGCTACATAAAAATATTGTCGCAGGACATTTGAGACGAGAACGTGACGTCACGCGCGGTGTTCGTAAGTTTATAACTCACAAGATTGTTACATACGAGGGGAGGTCCAAAAGTTCGTGGAATGAAGTGGGGATAGGGGTGCTCGCTTAATGTCATACTACTTGGGGACTCATCATTAGTATATATATATAAATAGAGTTTCAGCCCTGTTGCGCCATTCGTTTACGAACACTCGCCTGCTAAACAAGTCAATCCGGATGAAAACTGTACACCGTGCTGTGATAAAATTCCTTATCCAGCAAGGAAAGAATGGCCAAACCAATTAAAATGTAGCGACTGCACTTTATGCTATACTAGCGACCCGCTCGCGGTTTCACCCGCGTGAACTGTTATTATTAATTTCTTTCTCCACGACTACATCCTAGTGACGTCTATGCAAAATTTGAGACTCCTAGCATTTGTAGTAACGAAGTTTCATACAAACTTTCGACCCCAAAAACAACCCCTTAGAAATCGAATATTGCAAATTCCCGTCTTAGCGAGCACCTACGTCCTATAAGTAACTCCTATGCAAAATTTGAGATTCCTAGCACATGTAGTTTCTAAGATTTCGTGATGAGTGAGTGACCTTTCGATTTTATATATATAGATATAATAAAGATTCTTAGTATTAGTGAATATTCCATTACCAGAGTTTGTATTGGAATTCACTGCCATGGTGCCACAATTAAATACTTGCCAACTGCGACGTGGCGTTTAAAAAAACACAAATCCTTTTACGTAACGACTATGAATAAAAGACGAGGGGTACCGAACATAAAGCCTTAATCTTCTGTAAATCTTCAGATAATTTAAGCAAAATTTTGCTCAAGTGTTGAAATATCTCAAAAGATATGGCGCAATTGGTACGAGCTTGAATAAGTTCGACGATGATTGTAGGTTCAAGTTCCATTCAAGGTAATGTTAATATTTACAGTTCTATATGGTTACCACTAAAACTATGAATATTAACATTAACACCCTTTCTTTGCAGAAGATGGTACTTTATGACTAGGAGCGCGAGGCGCTGAGTTCTGCCACTCAACATGCAATGCCTCCAAAATTCGGCAGAAAGTGGGGAACGGAGTGTCTTAACACGAGGTTACTTCTTCCACTGCCTACTCTGCTGTGTGCGGGACACAGCGTGAAACTGAATTATTTTTCTTTTAACTTAATATTGCTACATATCATAATATTAAGTAAGTGTTATACTTCATATTATTAAGATTTCTAAACATTAAATCTCAATAAAGCTAGTTACAGCTAACTTATAAAGTAGAACATAATTACATCCGATGAGCAGGTGGAGGAGAGCGGGCTGAAAAGGGCAGACGTTAATTCTAAGTATTCATTTCATATAACAACTTACAATTATTGTCGAATCATCGTAACGCCTTTCAAATGAGTATGATAAATTGGTGTAGATTCAAATTTCAATGAAGGGTTTGATAATAATATTAAGGAGCTGTCGCTAACAACTTTATTTAAAAAACGTTATTCCATTCCCGTAGGAATTTGGGGAAATCCATCCAGTATTCCCTACTCTACCCAAGGACCTTCAAATTACACCTATTTCTGCACTTTGGTTTCGTCTGTGCGTTGTCTGTCAGTCAGTTAATAACTATAGCTTTATATTACGCATAAGTTGCAAACCAAGTATCAGGTATCGATGAACAACTTTAGATATTTAAATCTACTCAGGAAATTATCATCATCATCAACATAGCCAATTTTAAGCCCACTGTTGGACATAGGCCTTCTCCACGACGATCGATTGTCTACCTCTAAAATATCCCCACTATATCTACCATACATCCCATATATATCCTCACATCGATGGTAATACATCGGAATTAGTCCTCGACCCCATTGCTAATTGACTGTATAGCATTGACTATAAAGCAGTCTATGTATAGTCTACAGTCTACAAGCTCGTGCCCGTAGTTGCTTGTCAATATGTTGACTTGACTTCAACTTTTGTACGATAATATTTGGTTTATCTATATAATGACAAACTGACAAACAAATCACTTCCGTGTTGTACTGTTAGTACGTTAGTACTATTCAAGATAGTCCAACTTACAAAATAAAATAAAGCAATAAAATTAAGTTATATATGATCAGAATTGGCTCGTAGAAAAGGATATACTAAAAGAAACTCACTAATCTGGTACTTCAATAGATCGATACCAAAAGAGGATTGGAGACAAGTGAAGAAAATTTTAATTTTTAGTTTAAATGAATCGAAGAAACAGAGCAAATTACGACAAATGAAGAAATATGTAAAGCAGTGAATTTCGCAGAATAGAAGAAGATAAAAGCCTTGTTGATATTGGAGCCAGCAATAACTACAACTGTAAAAATAAACTAAGTAAAGCATTAAATTGTGTCAATTCATAACAAGGGCAGAAGAAAACGACATAATTGTTAAAGATATTATAATTCTTCAAAACATGCAAGAAAAGGTTTTTAAGCAAGGACTGTTACTAAGTTGCACAAAAGCAGACCTCAATTAAGGATTATTTTGAAACTATGTAATAACATGTGAAATTTTGAGACATAACATGTCAGTTAAAATAAAACCTGTCAAATTAAATGATTTAATTCTCTATAGTGCAGTAATCCATACATTTCAATAATCCGGCATCCTCTGGTTTTTTATAGTGCCAGTTTAGTGAGGTTCCACTGTATTTACACACATTTTTCAATGCAGATGAAATGGAAAGGGTGAACTTAAATACTATTCAATATAAATTAAATGGTGGAATGTCCCATGCTAAATGCGAGCCTAAACATAAAATATATTCCAAACAGAAAATAATGTACAAAACTTGAAAAATAAATAGTGGTTAAAATAATCCTGGTTGATTGTCACTGCTGATGCTTTTGTTATTAATACTGTTATAAAAATATAATGAGAATATAATTTTTCTTTCTTCTTATCGAGTTTTAGAATTTAATAAAAGAAAGGAAGTTATAATGAGGAGAAACTCGTTCCATGGATGTGTCATGAGGGTTTAAGGGTATTATTGCAGAGAATGGGACTTGGGACAGTGCCTGGGACTTAAGACTGAAGTGTACATTAAAAGGCCCCCTCTGTATGTATCTAAATTTAACTGATTTATTTAAATCTCAACAGAAATGTACAACATATCTCAATCATGATGAAAAAAAAATATAATAAATACCTACCTATTGATATTTAAAAATCCTATTAAAAATACCCACTTTATTAAATATTTTTATTTTTTTAAAAATGGTTTTGTTTGAGTAACTCATCACATTAATTGTTTGTAACAGCCAAATATACTAATGAGTGGGAAGTCCCCGCCTGAGCCAAATTTTGCAGTTTTTATATATATAATATTTGTAAAAACTACAAAATGTGTGTCGGCAGAAGGAGCCTAGGGTTAAGACACTTTCCACCAATTTCTGGAGGTATTGCATGTTTCACTAAACTCAATGCCGCTTTGTCTCAAGTGGAATCGAATCCAAATTTATCGCGTTTGTGTCTCTGCACCAGGACTGGCATCTATATATTAACAATAGCTAAATCTATATAATTCTGTTACCGAGTGACGAGAAATGATGAAGTTTGTCATGTAGGTTAAGGAGTGTAAGGGAGTTGAAAATTCCTACAGGAATGGGAAAAATGAGATTTTCCGTTTTACGTCGACAAGTAATATACAAATTATAGGAGGAATCTATGATTTTTCCTTCATGATTTGGAAATTATTGTTTTCTTTATGACTTATTGATTATTTTGTATGTAATTATATATATAGAAAATTTATAATATTTTTTTAGCTGATATTTATATGGATAAAAGTAAACATTTCTTATATAAAATAGTTTAGACTAGTATTACTAGAATTATAAAAAAAACAACTATACGCAAAATTCTATAATTATCTCTTAATAAGGCTAAGTATTACAGGAAACTAAATTAAAATTATTTTAAAAATAAATTAAGGTTAAAACTTAATTAATAAATTAAGTTTTAAATCAATAAAAGGCGATAGAAAATGTCAATTATGTAGTGAAAATCAGAAAAAGTATATCGCTCCCAAAACAAGAAAGAGATAGGTATAATAACCCGACCAAATTATCTGCATTATAAGACTATGCGGTAATACCGAGTTACATCACTTTTTAAATTGGTAGAATTGTATGCGAGCGAGAGAGATATATTTAAGACCTTCCCACCCACAAATAATCGATTTTTAACTATTCATAAGAATTTTTTATTTAAGATAAATTATAAAATAAGAAAATTGAAAGTTATTTAAATAAAAAAAGCAGATTATCTATAAATATAGTTAACAAACGCGTGGGTATAAAACAGTACTCACCGAAACCAGATAGATAGGCAGCACCGAATAAATTTAGATACGACGAAAAACTCACTAAAAAAACACTAAACGGGCAAACTATTATATATTTTACTATTGTTCTACAATTAAACACGACTGGGCGAGCCGTATGTGCGCTAAAATCGCTTGGTGCGGCATATTTTTCGCATTTTTTCTTAATTTTTAGCGGAGTAACATCGATCGGAGCGCCATGACAGTTCGTTTTGGCGACGTGAAGTGAGCAACGTTTGCTCAGCTGACGGGTTTGTCAGAACGATGTGAAGTTAGGTACAGAGGGCAACGACCTCTATGGACATTTCTTGGGTATAAATGTTTTCATTTTTTTAACTAATATTTTGTAATTAAAATTACATATATATAATGTTTAAGAATAAAGAAAAAAATATGCATTTTTTTAAAATAAAGCAACAAATTTATATATCACATGTTAAAGAAGCCCTTAAATGTGGCGTATAAATTAATATGTAAAATACATACAGAATAGTGCAATTAAAAATATTCTATACCAAGTAAGTATATATGAAAGATAAAATATACTGTACATTATGGTGGATTCCTCAATAGATAAGTAAATAAAGTATATAACTAGCATACAATAAAAGGTAATCAATAAATTAAGAAATAACTTACAATTTATGTTGTAGGTATATTTCTATACCATCGTATATATGCTTGTTACCTCTGCTAAGATGACGAAGCGTGGGTGTTGAATTCTGTTTCTATAACTGGGCGGTGCTCGACAAATGAAATGTTAACACGAGGTTCCCTCTGCCCACCCCGCTATATGCGGGATACAGCGTGAAGCTAAGTAAAGTATTTGAAATGTTACCACGGCGTCGCACGCGCCCAGTCCAGCTGGACCCGCCTCGGCGCCACCAGCGACATCTCTCTCTTCCCCTCGGCCGCTATCTTAATAACGTTGTGTCTTGCACGTACTATTTTATAACTACCTACATTGAGTTTGGTATTCTGTTACTTTCATTATTATTTATTATGTTAATAATTAAGTAATGTCAGTGAGGAAAATTAAGTAGTCGTTATTTTTTTCACTGCGACCTGCAACAAAAAAAAATAATTTAAAGATAAATAAAAATGTTATGAGTCTTTGTTTTGTTTAATTTTTATCTTTACTGAATTGGTGGACTGTGTAATAACATTGTATATTGACACAATATTTTCTCTTAGAACGAATATTGAAAAGAGTGGAGTGGAGTGGAAAATTCAAACTAGGTCACTGTTTACAGACCATAATACCCTCCAGAACTCGACGGAAATGGCGGAACGGAACTGTTTTATTGAGAACAGCATGTGTTTACACTAAGTTGTCAAGTTCCCTCTTTTAAACTAGTCACCACGTAAAGTCTCTAGTTGATCTTTACCTGTTGTAGTACAGTAGTAACTGTAGTACTAAACTATCAGGTGTACTGGCGATATCACGCCTCCGAGGAGTTTTAATAACTCTATATGAAACTTTAGTTTCGTAATATCTGTAGGTACTTGTATACTAACATTATAATCTATAAGGCGAAGAGTTTGTTTCGTGGCACGCGCTAATATCAGGAACTACCGTCATACTATCGTCATATATTTAGGCCCGCGGTCAGAGTCGTCTGAGTTGTCGGGCACGCCTTAGTTGTTTCCATTTGACGGCAGTAAAGGCTAATATTTCACATGGACAACATTATCCATATGAAGTACTAGGTAGACATAGTGTATCTGTATGTTCCAGAGGTTTGTAAATTGGATAAAGCTTTTTTTATAATTTTCAGCCTCAAATTTTTAGTAATAAAAATTTGTGGTGAGTAGGTACTCCATTCTGGAGTGGGACCATGCAGCCCACGAGCATTATGCCTATGCTCAGCATTATTGCCTCCAGGGCCTAAATCGGCTTAAAACTAAAAAAGTATTTAATCTCTATGTCTATAATAATATCTATTTCATTGGAAATAGGTTTTTAATCGTTTTCAACATATACAGGTAATAGGATATGAAATATATAGGAGTTGGGATATTACTAGAAGTGTGAAGTTTCACGTCAGTATTGGCTTGAACATAGCGTAATGTAATTATAGCTTTGAGTAATAAACTAATAATTAATGTCTAGATTATCATTTTGCGTAGGTAATATACAAGCTAGTGTCAAGACTCTCCTTTACCCACACTTGAGACAATGCGTGTCGAACACAACGCCCCGTTTTGCCTCTTTAGAGAATCGAACTTACTACTAAATAATTTAAGTAATATTCGTATGTACATATATTATATAAGGACTGGTGTCGTGGCGTATCCGCACATTGTCAGACTGTAGTTCTGCTCTGGTAACAAGACAAAGCGCAGCGTTGATTTCCGCCACCCAAGTGGATAACGGAGTGTCATAACACTAAGTCTACTTGCCTACTCTGCTGAACGCTGAAAGCCCAATAATAAATCCACCAAGTGACAAGTACAGTGAACTATGAATTAATAGCGTCATTGCTTGACTTTTATACCTACTCTGTTTTATATGAAGATTTTGATCTTTCCTTTTCATTACAGAGCCAAATTAATTGAATTTAATGTCGAACATTCACCTTTTCGCTGTGTCTTAACACGAGGTTCCCAGGTTCCCTCTGCCAACTCTGTTATGCGTGGATTACAGCGTGAAGTTTATAAGCACGCTGACCACTAGGTTAGAGTGCTTGGACTGTCTCCAAGGGATCCGGGTCCCACTACGTAGCAATTACTACACGTTTTCAGGAAAATATATTTCCTTCATGTAGATTAACGCTTTCAAAATACTTATATATAATCAAAATTTATCAAAATCGTTTCAGCACTCCTATAAAATGTAACAGACGGACAACATGACTTCGCTTATATATTAATAGTACATTATTTTTGGCTGAAGCACACGTCTAACAGTTATTTTTATACATTCTACGTGAACGTTAATAATTTGTACGATTTTTGAGTTTGCATATATGAAAGGCTAGGGGGAATTAATTATTTTCATTATCTCTCTCTTGTAAAAAGACTATACGCGGCGTTGAGTTCCGCTATTCAACATGGAATGTCTTAAAAATTGAGCAGTGTGCGGAGAGCGGAGTGTCTATCCACAAGGTTCTCTCTGCATTCACGCTGTATGCCCGCAACCTACGACCTTGGACGGCCAGCTGCAGACCGCTGCGGCAGCCGGCCATCAAAGAAGTAAACAATAAAATATGTTCAGCAATACATACTCGTAAGTGTTCCGTCTCATTATTTATTTTTACGATACATCGGATTGAACTCTAAAATAGACTAGACCAGCCTAAATATTTGTTTTATTGTATTCTTTAACTAGTGACACTCGTAGTGTCACAATGTCTGACGTCTGAGCAGTTAGCGCTAGGGCCCTGCTATAGGGCCGGGGCGGGATTGAGTAGAGAAGATGAAAAGAAGAACCTGTGGTTATGGGCGCATCTTGACAAATGTTCTACAGACGACACGGCGTCCGGTGGTTCACTTGGTTTAATGACAATGTAGCATGGAATTTAAATATATTATGTATACAGTCTGTGCTTATTTGGAGATTTAACTATTTTTCAAATTAAAAATGATAAAATGCAATTTAGTCCAAAAATTATTATTTTCAAAAATTTTATGTGTGCTTTAAATTGAACTTTTTGTATAAGTTTTTTTATTTCCAGGTTTAAGTTCTGTAGTGGGCAGGCTAGAGTGTTCTGGTGTCCAAACCAGAATATTTCACTTTAAATTATAACGTTTCACAGTCGCCATTGTTGTCTTAGTTTGATTTATTTAAGAACATGTGGTCGGACTGTTGCTTTGAATAATGTCAAGTAGGTAGTAGGCTAATAAGTATATTAGCTACAATCATACTCTACAAGATAGGCAAATGAATATTCCTCAAGTGGGAACTGAACCCACTATCGCACCTACTCAGTCAGAATTAGTCCTGCAGGTGGCAATTCGAAACAGGATATTTGTTTAATAATACATACATACATATATCACTTCATAATTTCAGTTCCAACTGAATTTGTTTAAAAATCTGTCCAAATAACTAATGACGATGAATTGGTTTTAGATTTAGGGGACAGCCAAGGTCAGATATTTTGTAAGTGGTAGCGTTTACTCCATCAGCATGTGCCTTCTTCCTACAGTTTTGGGAAAACCGAGATGCCTAACTAAGTTTAGTACCGGGAGGATCGCGTTCTCACCACTCTTGCCGGTCTAAGTTTTTTGACCACGGAAATCAAAAATCGAAATCCATCTTATATATTAGTCGGGAAACGTTCATAATTGTAACGATTTTATTATTATTGAATCTCGTCGTAACGTTCCGCTGTAATAAATGAAATGTAAATAACTACTGCTCTCAAGGATATAATGTTATCATCTCTGTAGACTATTTTTACAAATTTTCGCTACAAAAAAAATCGTAACAAGCGTATAAGTATTTCATTCGTAGAATCTATATATATATATAAAAGGACTTGTCCTCACTGACTGAGGTAAGACGCACGCACAGCCGTAACCGCTGATGGTAGAAACGTGGAATTTGGACAAAAGTTTACTTTCGTAATCTGGACATCCACTAAGAAGGGATTTTGAAAAATTTTTACCCTAAAGGGGTGAAATAGGGGTTCAAAGTTTGTATGGAAAAAAAATTAAATCAGCACCGATTTTTTAAACATTTGAAATTTAGATTTTTTAAAGTATTTAATTGAACACGTGTTTCATCGTTTTCTATAATTCTCCCCCTAAGGGTGCAAATAAGGGGTTGAAAGTTTGTACGGAAAAATCTTTAAATCGCCACCGATTTTTATAAAATTTGAAATTTAGACTCTTAAAAATATTTCATTGAACACATGTTTCATGGGTTATTAGAATTCACCCTTAAATACGCAAGCGAAGCTGCGCGCGTCCGCTAGTATAATATAAGATAATGGTAGGAGCGCATGGACGGATTCCATGAGGCGCGGCTTCAATCCCGTTTTTCTAAAAATATAAAGTAAATTAATTTTAAAAAATTTCGTAGTAATTGATTTTTTGTAATAATTGAACGTAGAGCGGGATTTGATCCTGCGCTTCTTGGAAACACTCTGAGCAACGAAGCCATGTGTGAATGTATCAAATTTTTATATTTTTTATGTTTTATTTCCTAAGTGTGCAATGACACTTTAAAAATGCAAAGAATATCTATACTTATTATCAATCTATACTAATAAAGTTGAAAAGTTAGTTCGTTTGAACGCGCTAACCTCAGGAACTACCAGTTGTATTTTAATTTCTTGCATTTATCGAGGGAGTCTAGGAGGAGTAGAATATAATATAGACTAGGTATATAACATCACGTCGGTCGTTTCGATGTACCACTGCAGCAGCGGTCAGTGCCAGTGCTGCTTCCCGCACTAAAGACATGTATACTCGTACGAAGGCGAGTTTACTCGTACGCTTGGAGAGTCGTAAATTTTTCACGTGCCTCGACCGATCATCTATTTCGGTTACTGACATTTTGTTCTTGGAATTAGGTAATAAATGCTTTCTAATAATAAGGAAAACGCCGCGCGAATAGATTATTTTGTTAACTGTTTATATTGTTTACGAAGTTGGACGTAATTACAACTTTTTTCTATATTATTTATAACACGAAAGTAAGAAGTTACGGAATCCCAGGTAGGTACGTACGCCTAGAGACAGGAAACACCTACATACCTAATATCTATATATACATTTTCGAGTGGAAATTGAACATGTTACCATCGAAGTTGCCAAAAATCACATGTTCGACGTCACAATTTGATGAATCTATAAAATCATAAGATAGCGTTGATTACCTTTTTCAAGATATTTTTTTTTTTATTTCTGGCGTGCTAGAGACAACCGTCGCTACGGTCTCTGCATATCTCTCTCGTCTCGTCCACTGTCACCAACCCGCAGACACGTGGCGGGGGTCCTCATGCGTCACGTGACCTTCCTCCCTTACCACTAGCTCTAGCTTCATAAATCTTTTCTTACAGTATTCTATATCCCGTAGGTAATGAAAATTCAATGTCAAGACACTCCACGTTGAGTGGCTGAACTTAACGCTATGATTTAGTTCGCCAAAGCGGAGATGTAAAAATAATTTAAATATAATTCCTCCGAGCGGGTCTACCGCGGCATGTTGCTACAAAGCTTTACGGCATGAATATTGTTCCAAACAATAATTGCTTGTTCGTAAACGACTGTTACTCGTATCTCTCGCACTAATACGGAAGTTAAACAACTCTGGGACAAGTCTGTCACTAAAATTAGATAATTTGTTACCCGGTGGAAATCTCAAGAAAATATACGATCCTTTGTAATTTGCAAAATAATTGGTAGAGCGAGGCCGTCGTGGAGCACGAGCACTAGGGTGTGTCTGTAATGCGACGATTGTGGGTTCGATCCCCAATCGAAGGAATGAATTATTATTTATTAATATTTTAATTTCTCCGCTCTGACACCAACGGCGTTGAGTTTCACCACTCGACACGCAATGGCTGGGAAGGGAAAAATCGAAGGAAAGTGAAGAACGGAGTGTCTTAACACCAGGTTCCCTCTGCCTACCCTGCTGCATGAGGGGTTAAAGCGTGAAGCGGATTTATTTATTTATTTTAAGAGTTGCTCTGACAATAGACGTGAACGTTAAAACGCACTTAAAATTGGCCCTTTAAATCTACACTCGGCAACTCTCCCTGCACCGCCACCATCACACACTGCCACCGCGAGTGGCTCCTGTCTCACATTATATGAAATACTCAGGAAGACCTTCGTGATAAGTCACTTTGTTTTTCATTTTGTGACATTATTAGGAGTAATTTAGATGTAACAATATCGTAAATAAAAGTTTAATTTAAAACATTCTCCTTAGTGGAAATCAAACCTACAAACTCTACCATAAGAGCGATAAGATACTGCTTGACTATTTCAGGCTGGCCTCATTTCCTTTCTTCACACGCAGTCCGTCCAAATCCTGGTCTTCTCGAGGTCTCTGTAAATCTTTCACTGTTCCTGCCAAATCTGAACACTTAGTAGGGTAAGGTCAAGATGTCACTGTTCACGTCCAAAGGAGCTGTTTCGAATATAACTGTCAGAGTTTTGGCCAAAATTTTCGACGTTATTTCATGGTCATTGGACATGTCTGTTTAGTTTTACTTTGTATTTATTATATTAAATGTAAATACAAATTGAAATTGGTTCTCTAACTGCAGATTATCATTTGTAGAACGCTGTTTATCCACGCGGTATCGCGCATATAGTCCTGTAGGAGAGTGTTGTTACCTAATCTATATCAGATCTCTCCTCTCCGTTTTCCGCCTAAATTCAAGTTCTGTTGAGCGGCGGACGCCGCGCTATGTTTATCATAGCGGGGAGCCGACTTGGAAGAGACCGTTTGCAGTCCAGTGCTATCCTAATGCGCCACTATCATGTAAAGTTATTACAATGACAATACAAGTATTATTCTATATACTTTTTTATCTTATTTTTGTTTGTGAACAATTATGAATATAAATTACTTTAAGTATTTTATTCTTAGTTTAAAATAATTTTAAAAATTATAATCTAGGAAAATTAGTTAATGTAACCTTCTATCAGTAACCAGTGTGAATCGTGCAAATAGGTCAAAGTCGCCACACCTGTACTGTACTTCTGCACTCTAATATACAAACGTATACTTGTACGTACGCTGTATCCTGCAGTTAGCAGGGTAGGCAGAGGGAATCTGGGAACCTAATGTTAAGATACTCTATTCCCAATAAAGGGCACTGCACGTGCAACTGTGCACGCTATAAGTTGTGGGTTCGATTCCCACTCGAGGAAATGGAATCGAGGCACAGTCCGCCACTCAATATTCGAAGCCTCCAGAATTTGGCGGAAAATGAAGTACGGAGTGTCATACACTAGGTTCCCAGGTACTCTTACCCTGCTGTGTGTATGAAGCTAAAAAATATGTAGTTTATAGCTTTACTCAATAAATAGCATATCGAAACAAAATAATTGTTCAATTCGAACCAGTAAGTAGTTCCTAAGATTAGCGCGTTCAACCAAATAAACTCTTCTTTCTGTTTTATAGAATACACTAATAAACAAAATAAATCAATTTTGGTTTTGTATTCTTTCCATTTGACACTTGTCCCTACATGAATTATGTCATCGTTTCCAAGTAAGTGACCCATTTCTCCGTCGGCCATTGACATCTCGGGTAACAGTTTCCGATATTTTATTTCCGTTGTTTTTTATAAGTTACGAGGTCGGTGAAACATATTTAGGATGAACACTCTTTACTGCTACTTTTGACAATGATTAATGACAATGACTTTAATGTAGCGCAATGGTGCAATGATTGGATCTCAAAATGAGGTTGTAGGTTCGTTCCACGCTCGGGGGAATAATTAGGTATATTTAAATCACTCTGCTTCTCTGGGAGCCAAAGATTGGAGTTGAGTACCGCCGCTCAACAGGGAATGTCTCAAAAATTAGGCGATGCGTGGGGACAGCAGTTATCTGCCTACCTTGCTATATGCGGGATACAGCATGAAACTAAAAAATCTACCTGTTAATGCTACACTATCGCCGTAATACTACTTTGTACGTCATTACTAAAATAGAACGAATAAAGATCAACTAATAAACGAAAACGCAACTATGACTCAGTATTTTAACTTGTTTATTTTAAGCCAGTTTGTGTAAATGTTAGGGATTCCGTTATTTATATATAGTACGGAATATCATTACAGGTATATGGTATCTTCTAGTATTTGGAAGACAGGAAAAGTGGAGAGATTTAAGGAAGCTTTAGTTACAATTTAAGTTGTTAATATATAAATTCCAAAATTTCATGTACAGTTCAATTGTTAAGCACTGTTATGACATGACCTTCACAATTGGATAATACAATGAAGTAGTTAGTTGTCGTTTGTCAGACTAAACGCGGTACGCGGCTGTTGTTCAAACCTCACTCGGAATACAGTGTGAAGCTAAAAAACAAATTATCCATTAACTTTGTGAAGAGCATGAAGTCGAAGCTGCATGGCAGATACCATAGAGCCTTAATAACCTCGCATGTGGACAACTCTCATCTTAGTTATGATGCGGGGATATTTTCGGGAAAACTGATGGTTTTGTCTGTGCAACTACGGACGAAACAATCCCGTAGCTAAGATAATACACTAGCAACTTGCTCTTTGAATTGGTTCGTGGACTATAGGCACAATCCCATGCTTGATCGGACTTCTGGAGTATTTTTTAATATTTTTGAATGTTTTTTTATTAATTTATATTTAAAAATATAAAACGCTGCGACCTCATTATACTTCAAAACAAATACAGTTGAAGCTTAAAAAATATCCAATAATAAAAATGAACTACGAAGATTTTCAAATAGCTTCTTCACCCGAATACGCGTCGACGACTGACAGACGACCGAGTCTAACGTACAGACTACAGCGAGTGATGTATGCAAATAAATATATAAATAACATTAAAATGTCTATCAATATATGAAGATATATTAGTTGTTCCGAAAATCGAAGAAAGTTATGAAATCATTAATTTCCTTCATTATAATTATTTTATTATTTTTATTTTTGGTGGTTTACTGGTTAGCTGGTTACCTACCAAAATATGCAATAAATATAATAAAATTATTAGTAAAAACTGCATTGAAATTAATTTGCTTTAAATCTTAATGGACGAAGCGAAAGAGATTTGCAGAGACCGTGACGTTTACCGCCCCGTCCTCGCCAGATACCCCGCGAGGGATACGGCGTGAAGCGATCATACTCTTTCCTTTTGCAATTTGTATACGTTATGTCAACAACTATTATATACTACAATAGAAAAAATGTGTTTCTATAATTAGTATAGTTATCCAATATGTACCTAACATATCTATCGACATCTAAAACAATCTTTGGCAGAATATCATTAACTTCCGCACATATCTTGGCGCTTAGCTGTCAATTATCTAAGACATATCCTAAGAGTTATTTAAGTGGAACCAGTCCGTGAGATTTACGCTTAAATTTCAATCAAACAAATTTTCCATTTTTGTAATAGTAGACATAAATAGTTTTGTAACATAATAAAGCAAACTAATAGTCGTTAACGGTGAAATCTTTAATTACTTATCAAAGTAAATAGACAATGTTTAAAAAGATAAATGGAAATCTCACATAATGAAACTTAAAATTCACGTAGTTTTATTTTATTTTTACATAGTAATATGGTCAGAAAAATGTCCATTACATCCATAAAATTACCCACAAACGGTAACTAATAATACCCTAGGATTTCTCTAACAAATACCTACTACAGGCACGCAAACATGAAAGGAACTACCTCAGTTGATAAAGGCCACTCAACTTCATTAGCCTGACTCTGGTCTATCTATTGAGTGTTCCGTTCAGACGGACATCCAGACAAATGAGCTTCGATATCATAATTAGGTTAGCAGTTCGCGACTTCGAGTGGTTTGACGTGTGGAGTTCCCAGCAGGTCGACGGCCTTCCCAGAATAGACAGGAATTAGCATTGTTTTGGCAAACGAAATTGGTAATATAGAGATGGCTCGTAAACTAACATTTTATTGATGTATTGTATTATACGAGTACATATGTTTTGTTTGTCTAATTTTAATTTTAGTAGAATTTATTGGCACGTCACTGTCACTTGTGGCCCGATATGATGCTTTGAGAACTAGGGTCCATCGTGGCGCAGTGAAACAACTCGCAAGTGGTATCGCGGTGGTTCTAGGTTTGATCTTCACTAACCAAACAGCACACTGCACTCAGACCTACCTCGGCTACTTAAAATGTGTCGCAAGTCGTATACAAATTATATTTTTTTTATTTAAGCCCGGGGGAAAAGCCACAGGAGAATGAAAGTTGAATAAATTAAATTTATTTAAATAATTAGTATGTACATTTCGACAGCGCCCCACCTTCTAACTGTAAATGTAGCGGTCGTGGGTTTCCCACTTCTCCTGAGTGGGAATTAGTATTATTGTCCTGACTTTGGTAACAAGACAAAACACGGCTTTGGGTTTCGACACTCAGCACTCAACTTTGTCTCAAACTGTGGGGGAAAAAACTGGAAATGGTGAGTTTTAAAACTATTTTCCCTCTGCATATCCTGCTCTATGTATGTATAAAAAAAATATTCAAAAATAGTACACTGTATACTGTATATTTACATTTCCTTAACAAGTTCGCTACACGTTGATAAACCCGTTCCCAAAGACGCTTTAAATGCTACAATCAGGTACAAATACACAAACAACCTTGAAATATTACATGCAGTCGCTGTTTCGTATTCAATGTTCACTTTGGGGAATGAACTGTATTTAGTGAGTATGAACCGGAGTGTACTGTTTCTATAATATATAGAGCTGTGAGCACTGTGTCAGCTTAAACACCTCGCCCCAGTTACAAACACAAAACGTATATAAATGTTTGTTTCACAAATAGCAACAACGACAGATTGACTGACATCCTGCGTCGACGTGGGAGTCGCTAGAGACGTCTGACTGTACACGTGAAGGGAGTTCATTTCCTCACTTTGGTAACAAGACAAGTTGAGTTTCCACCACTCACCGCACAATGTCTCGAGAATTGATTGGTGCATGGGTAACGGAGTGTCTTAACACTGAGTCACTTCTGGCTATTCTGCTATGTGACAGATATAGTGAAACTAATAAAAATATTATTTCATTACTAATAATAATAATACTTGTCGACGATAATTGACAGTCCTAGAAGAATATTAACACGAACGAAGCCGCGGGTAAATACTAGTTCATTTATAAATACAAAATCGCCGTAATGATATATGCAAGCTGCAATTGAAATAAAAATGAAGTACGCTATAAAAGTGAATGATTTGGATGGAACATAAAATAAAAATGAATGCTTAAATCGATTATTTAAAAAGCAATCGTGAATATTAATCGTTCAAGTGGGAGATAAAAGAAAGTAAAAGAAAAAGTTTCAGGGGCAGTTTCAGGGGTTCGCAGGGGCACGAGCGTGTCACTGTGAACGGGACGGTTCGGTTGTTGGTTCTATTCCTTCTCGAGGGAATGAAGTTTTTCATATATTTTTTTACGGAAAAGACAAGGTAAACGAGCGTACGAGTCATATGATAATGAGTGATTCCCGCCGCTCACTCCGTGTCACACCAGAGCAACAGATGCGTCGCCGGCCTTCTCTCTGTTAATGAGGCAAAGCGCAGCGATCAATTCCGCCACTTAACACGCAATGCCTCTAGAATTCGGCGGTAAGTGCGAAACGGAAGTGTCTTAATGAGAACGGGGTATCTAACATTAGGTTCCAATGGTTCCTGCTATGCTATATGTCGAGATACAGCGTGACAGCCGAGGCGCAACTCTGCAGTATCTGCCTATAAACGTGACGATTACGGGTTCGCTCGGGATCTCTACTTACCCACATTCACATATATACAGCGCTACAAAAATGTAATTTTAGGAAAAACAAAGAAGAGCTACAAACAAGCGCTAACAAAGTGACATACTAAAAATACTCAACGCAGTGATATTACGTTTAAAATAAATACAAAGTGCTTCCTCATTACACTCTGAAATTAGGACGGTTTGAACATGTGCGTATGACGCTTACTGCGTATTCTGGCTTTTTGTCTTTGAAAATGAAAATTGGGTGGTTTCCTGAATTACTAAAAATTTTGATTGTTTTCGTAAATGGACAATACGAGCCAAAAAGAATTTATTGATTCGAACCAGTAGTTCCTGAGATTCGGTCTTTAAACCAAACAAACTCGTCAGCTTCGTAATATTAATATAATTTATGTTTTTCTCTACAAGAAAGAAGAAGAAAGAATTTCTATTATTCATTATCATTTCATCATTAATGATGTTAAAAATAAAGCAAATATGTAATTTGGCAAACCAACAACTTTGGCATTTCAATCGAAATGTTACGTACAAATTTGACTTTGTATGTAAAATTTACAAATTATAATATTACCTTTAGAATATTCCACGTCCTTAGAACGATCTTTTAATTTAGTTTAGGTTTCGCATCGCAAAACAAAGAGAGATATAGAGAGAATCAACAGGACCAGCGATCCACGCCGAGTGCAGCACGCGAGGTCGTTCACAACAGCTAACACGTGTTCTGTGCAGTTGTTTGTTTATTATTGAACTTAAGTTGATAACTCCATTTTTGTAGTTTACTCTTAATTAGTTTATACTCGTTATTAATAGTTGAGGAGTTCACAGCTAAAACATACCGAAAAATCAGTCGCATATCTCAAAACTGTAAAATAGTTTGCATATATAATATTTAATGTCAAGTAAAGTAAGGGCACGCTGTTGTAGGTGCAATAAAGAGTCAGAGCAAACGTAAGAAGTCCACAATTAATGGTCCACGAGGTAGGATTTGGCAAAAACACGAAGATCGCATCTCCGCACACTTGTAGACGCTCGTCGCGTCTGACTGTAACCTCCTCTTTCGTGGTACTCCCCCATACTCCCCTATACTCCCTATCCTACCTACATGTCCAATTTCAACTTCCTTAACACAGTACTTTTTTTGTTTGGGCGCTTTAGTTAAAAGAGTAAATAACTTTTGTCGATATTAAATCAATCGATGGATCGATGGGAACGGAAACATCAATTTTCTTGAGTGTTATTTCAAGCTAATATGACTCTGGTAACTAGACAAAGCGCGGCGTTAAGTTCCACTACTTAACATGCAATGTTGCGAAAATTGGAGTACTTCTTTAAGTTTAAAATTACAGACCATACGTGCTTATGAATTTATAAAATAATAATGTCAATAGTGTCAAGTCGGCGGAGAGTTGCCAACGGAAATATGCCAATGTGTGAGCCAAATTGCTGTAACGATATTGATAACAATTAATGATAACCGTTTGGCGTGGTGGTATTTTCCAAAATAAAACCTTTATTTTGCGGCGACTTAGTTCTGCCACTCAACCCGCAATGCTCCAGAATTTGTCGGAAAGTGGGGAAAGGAAGTGTCTTAATAGGAACGGAATGTCTTAACACTAGGTACCCAGGTTTCCTCTGCCTACCCTGATCTGTGCGGGATACAGCGTCAAGCTCAAAGTACAATAGTCTTTATTACAATTGGCAATCAAATTAAACGCGGTTTAAATACCAATAGGTATCTTTCTCACAGTTGCAGCGACAAAAATCACACGCCTCTTGTAAATAACTGAGTCTGCCAAAATTTTAAAATAGTCTTCGTATATGTCGGAGCAAAGACGCCCAACTTGATTAAGATCTTTTTAATTTTGACGCTCGAACTGGTAACTACATTATGTAAGAAAATCTTGGACACTGCACTTGACACTCTTGTAATAATTGTACCTCATGAAACATGAAGGTATCATCGAGCTGGTCTGAAGATGGAGACGGGATCTGAACAGTGGAACTCTTCAGAGGTCATTAGTTAACCACTTTACGTTATTGCGTTATAAAATTCGAGTTAGACCACTTTGCTTATAAAATGCGTGTAAATTTATAATTTCTCGTTCCCTCGTTTGTTTTAAATGCAAGATTGCTGTAAAAACTTATTGAAGCAATTCTTTATTTTACGAAAAAAATATGTATTTCTACATTATATACAACCAGTGCGTTTTGGTGAACTGGTTCATTCAGTTGCTACTTGAACTGGAGTCGTGGTTCAACTCCTTTTTAGATTATTTTATGCGCTATACGACCATCGTACGCGGTACGCTCCTCTAATGTTATTTTAATTTTTACTTTAAAATGTAATTGTCAATTTTTTGTAGCTCTACGATGTTTTCTTTGTTATAGGCAAATTATAGGGTAGGTAGATTGAATCTAGTGTTTAAGGCCATTTAACGGGCGATATCTCGGAAACGCGTGTTAAGTGGTGGAAATCAACGCCGCGGTTTGTCCATCTAAAAGTAAAAAGTTCCATTCACCGGTGCATTTATGGATGCTACAATAATAACCATGTTTAATTCACAAGTAAAATGAGCGTATGAGTTTTTTATAACAAATATATTTTAATTTTGAAATTTATTTACATAAACACATGTCCGAAAGTATTTATATAAACATTGAGTATAAATGAAATATGCATGAAATTATTAATCGTTATTAGTGAAAATAACTTTTAGAGTTCAAAAAGAGAGAAAAAAACGGAATGTGTATACGATCACTTGTTGTCCGTCTGTTCGCCGGTCAAGATCATTTCCCGAAGTCGCTTAGACGTATCTAGGTCTGCGCTGGCGGTCCTTGGAGCACAGAAAAGGTCAAGCTGACTTACGGTCAATGCAATCAATGATACGAGTAGGTATTTATGCAAATTTTGCCGCGTCAGCAAAACCTGTAGGGTACTTCACGTGCACCTGTATTTATAGATGTTTCAAACAATATACATATAAACAAACTTGTTCTGGTAGTTCATTTCATATAAAAAGAGTGCACACACCTGCATACTTTAATTTATCAACTTTATATAAAAACAAAGTAAGTGGTGGAATTGAGTGCCGTGTGTTGTCAATACCCAATATATCAAAAATAGGACGGTGTGCGGGGAAAGGAATGTGTTAACACTAAGTTCTTTCCGTACACCTTGCTATGCGGGATAAAGCAAAAAGCTGCTTTTTAAAAAAATATGCAAAATGACTCTACATAATATTCACGATCGAAATATCAGTGCCCATTGCATGACATAAGATAAATCAGCTTCACGCCGTATCCCGCACACAGCAGGGTAGGCAGAGGGAAACTAGTATCAAGTTTTGGGGCATTGCGTGACGGAACTTAACCTCGGCACCAGAGCGAAGAAAAGAAAATATAAATTCCCTCAACCGGTCGATTTTGCAGCACACTTTGTGCCCCTGCGCCACCACTATATATATACATATTTTTAGTGTAAATATTTTTTATTATTATCAAAAATGTGTAAACGCCGATAGCATTTTGTAAGTAGCCTTTACCCGCGGCGTCACCCGTCGTCGAAGTGAACCTGTAGGTGCGGGAGGTAACTGTGACGGCTGGCCGCACGTAGAGTGGGTTGCGTCGAAATAATTATCATAGCATAACTGTCCTCGCCACATGGACTAACAGAAACATGTCCGAACCACTAGTTCCTTACATTAGGCCAAACAAACTCTTCACTTTTATAATATTAGTATACACGACAATAATAGAAAATAGTAATTTATCAATTATTATGCCTAAATATCTTTTATTGCTTGTTTCATTAATAACTCCATAATTATTGAATAGCTTCATTTAAATTTAGTATAATTGTCAGTTAAAAATAAAAAAAATATTGAGCTCTGTCAGTCAAAAACAATTAAATAAACAATGTATTACAATGTACAATATGATATTACAAAATATTTGACCGGCACCAAAATTAGATATCACAAATAAAAATTGCACACGGCTCCACTAATACAAACTTACATACAAACATATATGAAAAAAAAGTAGTCAATTATGAAGAAAATACTTACTTACCCATACAAAATCATTGTCAACACTCACACACTTCTCCTTAAACTTCACTTATGCGTGTTACAAAGTTACATCTAAACGGGCGAGCCGTCCGCGCTCCCGCGTCTCACTGATTCACTATACACCGAGAAAGTAAATCGGGATTCGGGAAATATAAAATTACTTGTGGCATAGTGATGTTCGATAATTATATCGATACTTACCTAATGTGGATAACCAGAGTTTTGTGTCTTGAATACAATCAGCGCTAAATTAAAAGGAGCACATTAAGTTGTTTGTAGTTTCACTCAAGAATGGTCACACTTATTAAAAATCGTTTAAATTTAACCTAGTGGGATTTGAACTCGTCGCTTGCGAACTGCGTTGTTCTTGGAAACCTAAAGGAAGTGAAATAAAAAATGAACCTGTGATAAATGTATTTTAATAGTTTTACTTTTCCAACTAGAAAAAAATAAATAAGCAAAAATATTAATTATATTTAATAAATACCAACATTTTACTATAATATTGGGTTGGCTGAAAATCCTTCACACAAAGTAAACTAAATTTGTAATTAAAAAAAATATATAAAACTTCTATCTTCTTCTTCTTCATCCCAATGTTTAATACGCCCACTGCGGATTCTCTCATATATGGTTTTCACCTGGTGTTCAGTAGTTCCGCCTAGTTCATATATAAACGAAAAATGGAGTCCGAAGTGATGTGTGACAATCCACAAAATACGTGTAAAGAAAAAAATACAAATATCGATACAAATTAGTCCCATCCCTACCGCATATCAACACCTGGCACTGCGTTCTAAGAACCATTGTTTATTTTTGTACAAACATAAATGTACGCGCGACAGTGTATATTCACTACTGTCTACTAGGCGTGCAGAGTGCGTGCAGGAGTCAAAAATCAAAACAAGCATTTTTCCATCTCTCTCGTCGTTGCGGGTAGGTAGAGGGAACCTAGTGTCAAAACACTCCATCTTACATTTTCCGCAGATTATGACCATTAGCGATCAATTGATGAGAGGAGATGCTCTTTAAGTCGAAATAAGTTGTTATAATTTGTGGGTGTGTGACTGTAAGTGCGACGGTTCTGGATTTGATTTCCACACAAGAGTTTGATTTTTATTTAATAATTCCCTGGAATAGAAATCGAATCCACAAAAATCGTATTTACTCGTTGTTACGTCCAACAATGAATTAATTATATTAATATCACATGAAAACAACGAAAACGAGAGTTCTTAGACGATGTCCAAGAGAGCGCCAGTTCAAGTTTCATGTGTTATTTAGCTTCATACTGTATCCCTCATATAGCAAGGTAAAATGGTAGTGGTAGTGTAAGTGGTAGCTAGTGTTAAGACACTCTGTTTCCCATTTCCCAAAAAAATTGCTATATTATGTGGAATACAGCGTGAATGTTAAATACATAGATAGTACATAGGTAAACGCATGCTTAACTTATAATACTTTTTTATAAAGCCAGTTAAAAATAAAATAACAAGAACAATCAGGAACTAAAACTAGTCTAAATACAATTTAGTAACTAAATATACTTAACTCAAATGATCGTCATCGATCAAGGCCGTATGTAAAACGTATGTCTGTTTGTCTGTCGGTGTGCGGCTCGAGTGCCCTTTACGAACTACTGTGCCCATTATACTTTATACATAAATAGATATTTTATGTTTATTCATGAGTGGTCATGTGACTGTAATCGCTAAAGTTGTGGGTTCGATTCCTACTCCAGGGATGAATTATTTTCATTTTGTCGATCGCTTAACACGACAAAGCGGGTCGTTGAATCCCGCTACTCAACACGCACAATGTCTTAAACATTGTGCGGTGTGTGGGAAATGGAGTGTTTTAACACTAGTAAAAAACGTGACGTGATGTGATAATGTCTTAAAAATCGATAATCGCTATAAAAATTTTACAAACTATACACTAAGTTTTAAAAAAACAGCCTTATCTTGGCACCCTTTTTATTATAAAAAAACCTATAGTAAGACCTATAGTAGTTGGTAGATAACCGTGCACAAAAAAACCGCTAGTAAAAAATATTATATACTTGTAGAAAGGTGACTTTGGAAGGTGGTTTTGTGGAAACAGATTTGTAGAATTGTATTTGAAATTTTGTAAGAAAATAGTGACGCGTGACATTTTTTTAAAATAAATCTCGTTGTAAATTGAAAACGTGCAATGTTTTCGCAACAAATTTCCTTATACCATTTGATAGCTCTTATCACAATCTGATAAGGTCCACTTTGCGATAGCCCACCGTCGCAGCGTAGATTGATAAACATTATGCTCATTTGCGTCTGACTGCCGGCGAGAGAAGGTATGTTGTATTTGAATAACTATTATAATATGTTTACATACAAACGAAAATATTTCAAATTTCGTTAAAAATATCCAAAAAGTTGCCACCAATTTTTTTTTGTGTACTGTGTTTTTTTTTTAAATTCAATTGCAATTCGTGTTACTTGATTAACGCCATTTTTCGTAGTAGATTGATTAATGAAAAACCTAGAGATATATAAGCTCAACAAATATATCAACTCAACAAGATTTTTTAATTCCAACCAACAGTTCCCGAGATTTGTGTGGTCAATAAAACAAACTTATCAGCTTTTTTATTTAAATTGTAGTATTCCGACTCTTCCGATTACTTATTTACTTATCGGAATACTTTCATATCCTTATAATTATCACTTTAAAGACAATATCTATATACCTACATTAAAAACTAATATTTCAGCGAATTCGAAAAATTTTCATAAAGATTTTGTCATAAAACATGAAGATTGCATGAAAATTGCGTTTAAATCGGTTAAGCCGTTTCTGATGTAGACAGTAATATTAAAAAAAAAATTGTTTTGGATTGACAAATGCCCCCAATAATAGAGTTTCCCATATATATATCATGTACAGACAGCGTTTAGTTACGATTTTATTACATTTAAAGATCTATGTAGTTCATAAGAAAATAAGAGAGACAATATTACGACGGCAGCAAGTTGAAATCAAATCAGTAAAATAGTTGTTTGCGGGATACTTGTGTTTAAAATAGACGCGTGCGTGGATATTTCTAAATATGACGAACAAAACCTCAACCCTACACGTCTATACCCATGTTATACTCGTAAAGCTCAAGGGCTCGGGGCTGAAGCTTCTCGCGAACGCTTGTTTAGTAATGTACTGAGATCATGTATAAAAGTTATGTCAATAAATAAGGAAAAACCTCATTCTATGTTGTCGTTTTGAGTTTTTGTTTACATATTACACAACATCTATAATTATAATGAACCTTGCAGTTGAGGCCGTAGCGGGGTAACGGCTGAGTATGAATGTGAACGCGACGGCTGTGGGTTCGATGCAAACTCGAAAAATTAATTATTTCCATTTCCTGGTTCTGGTGATACAACAAAGCGCTGCTTTGAGTTTCACCACACGTGGTCAATATCTCGAAAATTGAGCGAAAAGAAGGGAACGGAGTATATTACCGCTAGATTAAACCCTGGATGCGGGATACTGCGTGAAGATGCCTTTTAGACTGACTGTGACAGTAATCACGTATACTCATATTAAGTATATAACAAAAGATAACTTATTAAACATATTGTAAATAGGTCAAGATAACAGATAAGATAAAGTATATAATACTTAATTGAATCTTATTGTTATAATTTAATAATATATGAAAACAAATAAAACATACAACAAGAATAGCCTCCGAAATTTCCTTCCAAATCTGGTTGTTCTATAAGCAGCTTCTATAGTTCAATGTGTCAATCCACACTTAGGAAAGGATAAATGATATTTTAAGGAAACGAATAAAATATTAATAATTGAACGTTGCGGAATTTGCACCCACGCCTCTAGAGTCTAGAGAACGCATGGCTTAGTGGCCACTGGCCAGCACGCCTGGACCGTGTCTAAGAGGCGCGGGCTCAAGCTTCGCCGCGTTCTAAATGTTATTCATTATTTAGTTGAGGTGCGGAAATCAACGCCGCGCGTTGCCTATCAGAGTAGGGACTTTGACTTTTGATTCTCTACAGTGAAGACCAAACACGCACTGATTTAAGATATTACAAGTATTCTCTTGGAAAGCCACGATCCTTCCCTTTGTTGCTTTTAATATTATTTTGTTCTACATATTTACAAAACCAACTTTTCTTTATATATTCGATTAACCGGATTTTTGATGATCCGAATGACCAACGATAACAATTTGTCCGGTTAATCCAGTTTCTATTGTATTCGAAAATAAATTGCAGGAAGTGTGATGCCTTGGAAAAGACCAGATGATGTACCAGTGGGACAGATCTGGAGCAGATTTAAAGGGAGAGAGAGAGATGGAGTTGCAGCCAAGATGTAGGTAGATTATAGTAATTCTGTTTAGTACTCTTTTTATTAGTTTTATTAAGACGATGCTTGAATCAGAACTCGGTATAAGTAGACACTTATACAGAGGTGACCTAGTGTTAGTGGAGAGACCAATTGTGGCGCTAGGAGAGTTCCTTCAGTTCTTACACTCAACACGCAGTTCCAGAATTCGACGCGAAGTGGGGAATAGATGTGTGTTAGTGGGAACGGAGTGTCTTAACACGAGGTTCCCGGGTTCCCTCTACTACCGCCTACTCTGCTATTTGTGGGATACAGCGAGAAGCTAAAATAGAACCTAGTATTTAAACGTTCCATACGCCGCTTGCTTTCCGAATTTGAAACGTTGCATGTTGAAACATCATATAGGTCATTGGTAGGCGAGTACGGCTTACACTTGACTGGTTTATTATTTATTAAAATAAAAAACATGTCTAAACAGGGGGAGGTTTCGGTTGACCTTCGAGACCACAGTATCGAAGATACTGGAGGAAGGTCCCGTAAAGCATGAGGACCCCTCGCCATGAGGACGATTTGTACTCATTTGTGCGAGTTGATGAAAGTGAAAGAGGTGAGAGAGGTATACAGATACGGTAGCGTTTGGCAATCTATCCTTAAGGGCTATCCCGCTAGGGATAAAGCGTGAAGCTAAAAAAACCCTTCATATAAAGAAAATATAATTGTTTGCTCAGGTACCAAATCAGAGACATGGATGAGGGGGATGTGGATAGATATCTCGATATGATGCAAGAGACGTTTCTACGAGATGAGCCCCTGTGCCAAGTGTTAGGTTGGTTCTTGTTTTAGCTTCACATTGCATCCCGTCAGCATCAGCAGAGCATGTAGAGTAACCGGTACCTACCACTTCGTTATTCATTTTCTGACGGTTTTTCGAGAAATTGCGTGTTTCATGGAGAATCATGCACTTAAGAGGGTAGGCAAAAGGAGCCCGGGTACCTGAGGTTAAGACATTCACATTTCTCATTAAGATATTCCATCCTCTATTTCCTGCGTATTTTTGTGGCATTGCGTTTCGAGTGGTGGAACTCAACGCCGCGTCTTACCACGTTACCAGAGCGAGGAAATGAAAATATTTTATTGCCTCGAGTAGGAATCCTATTTAATTCAAATATATGTACACATTTTATATCATTAAATTACAGAAATCCCTGATGACCCACAATCAATAGAGACAATAAGAAGCAACTGGAACCATTTTTGTTCGCAAAAAATCTGCATTTCATGTTTTACAGAAGAGAACGGACAACCAAAAGAGTTGGTCGCTTTCAACATACTGTACGTCAAATGTAGGGATGATGAGGAAGAGGATATCGAGAAGGTAACTGGTATTTGACTAAATGTATTGTAAACGCGGTAAAACAATGAATTATTTTCATTTCTAGAAAATAGACAGAGCGCGGCGTTGAGCTCCGGCCGCTAAGCACAGAGAGTGAGGACTGGAATGCCCTAATATTAGGTTGCTCTGACTACTGCAGGATAGCTTGTGCTTCTCGCAGAATTCCTATATAAGGCTGTATTTATTTTATGAAATAAAAAAAATGCAATTATGATTAGCTAAATAAAACTATAATGACACAGCTATTTGCGAGATTTCTAAAGGGTGTTCCTATACTAAGAGAGGAGAAATATTTTAGAAAACATCAAATTCATATCTGCACCTCTTGGATTGCTTATCCAATTCATAGTGTTTGAACAGGTTTTAAGGAGGTTCGTTAGACGTTAAAATGTCTAGTAAATCCCAGTTTTTTTAAATAAAATACCTTAATTTTTGTATATACTTAACAATAATATATATTTAATTTAGCAATTTAGTATTAAATTAAATTTTAAATTTAATTTAATATGAGGCCAGTCGTGCCACAGGGGCACAGTGTGACTGTAAACGCGACTGGTTGCAGGTTTGATCCCCACTCGAGCAAATTAAATGTATATTTTCAGTTCTTCCCTTCGCAAAATTTTAGCACTGCGCTGTAAGCCCACTGCGTGTAGCGGGGCAGGCAAAGGAAACAGTATCGCGAGTAACGGCTTCTAATTCTAATTACCTTTACAGGTAAAAGGAGAACCGTGGAAGAAATTACTCAAGACTCTGATAGCGGCCGAGGAGCTGGTGGACGTGTTTGGGCATTACGGCGTAGACAAGTACTTGACGTCCAGCGGGCTGACCGTGCTGCCGGAGCACAGGGGACAGAATATTGGTGCTAGGTTGATAGAAGTCAGGTAAATTGCGTGGAAAATCTTTAAATATCTGTATTTTTTTTCGAATTGACGGTTGTGTGTTATTTTAAGCATAAATAACCATTCCCCAAAGTGAAAATCAAATCCACAACCATCGCGTTTACACACACCAGACAGTGTTGGTTAATTTATATAAAATAAATCTAATAAATTAGCTTCACGCTGGGATACAGAGTGCACACACAGCCACTACACTACACTATCCCACTTTTTATCGAATTCTGGAGGCATTGCGTGTTGAGTGGCAGAACTCAACGCCGCGCTTTGCCTCGACACCAGAGCGAAAAAATTGAAATATAAACGTAAATAAATATTTCACTGCCTCGAATGGGGATCGAACCCACAACCGTCGCGTTACAGTCACATCCTTGTGCCGCTGCGCCACGATGGCTTCAATTTTGCTAATTTATTGAATTCCGCCACTCAACACGCAATGCCACCAGAATTCGGTGGAAAATGTGGAACGGAGTGTCTTAATACTAGGTTCCCTCTGCCCAGTCTGCCTATCCTGCTGTGTGCGGGATACAGCGTAAAGAATGAGAAGAAGAAAGAAAAATTAAAAATAACGACATATTTTCCAGGCGGCACCTTTGCAAGACATTCAACATAAAAGCAGCGTGCACAGTGTTCACAGCTATCACGTCGCAGGTGCTCGCCGCTAAGTGCGGGTACGAGACGCTGGCCGAGCTGCCTTACAGTGACATGTTGAAACGAGGCATCGACCTGAAGGACTGTAACCATATGACCGCTAAAGTTATGGCCATTAAGTACGATTAGGCTAAGTTTTATGTTAGTACAATTATACAGTACAGCACGAACCCATAACAAAAGTATATATAACGTCCGGTCAAAGTGTTTAGGTCGGCTATGCCTATGCTAACAAGGGGGGTTTGTAGTAAGAAAATTGGCGTTGCGTGGGGAAAAGAGTTTCTTCACATTAAGATCTCCATGTTTACCCTATATCATGGCTGTTAACGTCAAACTGTATATAATTTATAATGTTTTAATTTATGCCACTTTATGTTAAAGATGTGATGGGAACAGGAAGCGTAGGTTCAAGTATTTGGTGCATTTGAGATTAAATAAAGGTATAAATACTAATCATTTATTACTATATGCTATGGGCTAAATGGTTCTATGATTTTATTTTTTACCAACTATGTATTAAAAATACAATCATTTCATAGGATAATTATAATTTACTACAATAAAGTGAATAAAAAAGTTTTTTAATATTAATGTATAATTTATTGTTATAATCCAATATACACAATATCGTTATAAATAAAATATATCAAAACTCACCAATTATTTTATTTTTCTTATATCTATATATCTAAACACTATAAATGCGTGTAACACTATCAAAATGTCATGTTCGTTAGAAAATGCATCGTGCCAACAAACATACAAACAAAAATACTGGCTAATGTCTTTGAAAAATATTATATGTATTAACATGGAAAAACATATATATTTCTATAATAAATAAATTTATTTTGCAAAAAAATAATAGAAAAAATATTGTTTTCATTGTCTTTTATGAAAATGTTAAATTCATAACAATTTGTAAATATACAATTTTTTGATATAAAAGTGTGATTCATTCTTTGACATTTGAAATGAAAAAAAATAAAAACAATGTCATTCTCCCTTCAAGGAAGGTTAACATTTTTTGTATTCAATAAATAAATGTATCCAATATTTTCATATAATTTAAACTAGACACATTGCGTACTAAAAACAAATTTATCCATACCTATATTATAAATTCGAAAGTAACTCTGTCTGTCTTTTACGCAATCAGGGCCAAACCGCTAATGTAATTGTGATAAAATAGTCATATAGAGATAATTGAGGGTCTCGAGATGAACATAGGGTCCTTTTTTTTCTCACATTTGTAATATTTTCGATATATACCAATATATTTAAATACTTATTATTTTACATGCAATTTATTCCGCCATGTTAATAACAAGCGTCGTTGCTAAGCAACGATTTGCAAAGTTTGTTGTTAGAACACATCACCAAAAATGAGCTTGCTTAACGCATCTCTCTATTGAAAACTGAAAATAATTTCATAAATATATTTAATAAATATTCGTATAGTTCGCGGGCGTAGCCGCGTTCCGGGTTATAATTATAATTATATAGATAGAAAATATTTTGTTATAAAATTTTCGTTTACAATAAATTAATTTATCTGTATGATATAATTTTATTTTCATTTAACGGCAATTTTTTTATATTTTATTTTTAGTACTCTGTTAGAGGATTTTTACAAGTAATATAATGATCACTATGACAAGACTACCATGGATACTGTTTAATTCAAGTGTTATTCATATTAAAGCAAAAACGCTGAATATTATAAATATGCATATAGCAAGGTCCATCCTTCACTCACCAATTTGGAGACACATTCCTGCGAGTGGGTATCGCATCCACAACCTTTGCGTTTACAGTTACCGCCTTTTATTAATTGCACACTCCGTTTGCTAATTGCTCCATTCAATTTCGAGTCACTATATTCTTCAATATATTCACGCTGTATCCCGCACACAGCAGGGTAAGCATAGCAGTGGCGTAACTCAATGCCGTTTTTATAATTAAAAATAACTGAATAACACTTTAGAACACAATAACTTATACATATAACGTAAGTCTGTCTGTGGGTTTATTTCCGTAATTTCTCGTTGAGCCACTCGTTGGTGAGTTCGTCAATTTCCCTCACCTCCAAGAGACGCGGCGCGCCGACGGCCGCGGCGAGGGCTCGCTGTGTGCCCGCGTACATTACCTACAATAAAATAAATATAAACATTTATATTTTCATTTTTTCGCTCTGGTATCGAGGCAAAAGCGCGGTGTTGAGTTCCACCACTCAACACGGAATGCCTCCAGAATTTGGCGGAAAGTGGGCAACGGAGTGTCTTAACACTAGATTCCCTTTGCTTCCTCTGCTTTAAGCGAGATGTATGTAAGTCTGATAAAGAATAAAAAATACCTGTAGCTCCATATGAGCATCTCGTGGCGTATAAAATATGAAACACATTGGGAATGATGTTCGTCCGTCGTTGTGTTCCATTTTATAACTGAAACAGACAAAATTAAGTAGTGTACTTTACAATTATATCGCGCACAAATGTAAGTAAATCCAAAATTGACTATCCAATACGAAAAAAATGTTTGTGTTCAAAGCACTACTTCCAGAGATTAGCGCGTTCAACCAAAACATTTTTTTTTTAGGTAAGTAGAAGGAACCTGGTGTTAAGAAACTCAATTCCCATTAAGACTCTTCCGTCTCCCACTTTCCGACGAATTTTAGAGGCATTTCACGTCGAGTGGCGTAACTGGTTATCAACGCAAGAAATGAAATCTCTATATATAATACAAAAGTAAAAATATTTTGTCTGTACATTTAATATTTTTGACTGAAATGGATAGTCTAGAATGGATATGGGACACTTGAAAAGAATAATAGAAAACAAAAATATATATACTTTTTTAAATCTTGTCTGTCTGTCTGTATGTATGATCACGCTAATCTTCGAAAGTACTGAACCGATTTACTTCAAACTTTCACCAACTGCTTTGTTTTAACTCAACTTAACATCTAAAGTTTGTTTCATTAAAATTGGTTCATTAAAAAAATGTTATGGATTCGAATGAACTGAAGGCATGAGATTGCCTGCAAATATAAAGCAATCCATGTCTATTATTTTCAAATTTGTATTTGTTTGTGAGAAATTTGTATTTTTCCTTATAATGCTAGAATTACGAAATTTTGTAATTTTATAAGTAGTCTCGTATCATGCTTAAGTAGAGGGAACCTAGCATGGTATGCTGTGGCATAACTCAATACCACTCTTTATTTACCAGAGTGACGAGATGAATACCATGACATAATACTATATGAGAGCCAATGGTCTAACCACCGAGGACACTAAAGCCAGGATTAATGCCAGAAAGAAGAAGAAGCGACGAGATGAATACAAGTGTAAGCTTTCCCTTAAGTAAGTATTAGACCCACAACCATCAGATTACAGTCTTTGTTTAGTCTTAATTTTTTGATAACTTTCTTTTTATTTCCATTTTTAAACTTTATGCTGGATACCGCATATAGCAATGTAGGCAGAGGGAAACTGGGAACTGGGTGTTAGTATTTTGTTCTTGTTAGAATACTTCGATTTCCCACTTTCCGTCGCGCCTTCTTGCGACATTCCTGTAAACTAGTAAAAAGTTACCTGTAAACAATAAATCTAGGCTGATGAGATGGTAAGATATCCTGAAGCTCTTCTAACTCCACATTTTCCAGTTCTTCGTCTACTTCAAGGGCTTGTTTTTCTCTGTTCACCTGAAAGGTTATCAGAAATGTCTATTATTTAGTATAATATGCTTTGGTAATACGACAAAGCGCGGTATTAAGTTCCGCCTCTCAACACTCAATGTCTTGAAAATTGTGTAGTGTGTGGGGAAAGGAGTATTTTAAGAATTGGTTCCCTCTGTCTGCTACATTTTATGCAGGATACAGTGGGAAGTACAAAAAAAACATCACCATTCATAAGCCAAGCTGCAACTTTGCCACTGTGGTGCCAAATGGTAATAAATAAACATTGTGTACAACACAAAACACATTCTAAGTGCAACAAATAATGTCAATTATATAAATGTGTGAGTTTGTGAGAAAGGATGTGCGTTCTTCTATCATACAAAAACTATTAACAAGGATTTAGATGAAACTTTACAGTAATATCGATTATACATCAGAAGACCAAAAAGACTACAAATAATGCTATTTCGCATAATTAGGCTAAAATATAATAAGTTTAAGCAGGTAAACATGCAGGTAGATAATTATTTGCAACCATTCTGTCACAGTAGAGTAGTCTGACTGTAACTGTAGAGCTATAGTTGTGGTGTTAATTCTCACACAGGAAAATTTATGGTGGCATTGTTCTCAGGTTCCCTCTGTATGTATGCAGCTATGTATATACACAAGTATGTAACATACAAATTCTTTTTTTTTATCTAATCAAAAAAAAATATTAGATAAGAGAATTGCATCACTTGATAGTATGTATTAGGTTGTGGTATGACAGAGTAATTATTACTAATGATTCATTCCTATACAGTACTTATATATATAGAACACTAGCGGCCCGCTCGCAGTTTCACCCGCGTGAACTATGTTGTTATTAATTTCTGTCTCCATGACTACGTCCTAGTGACGTTATGCAAAATTTGAGACTCCTGCATTTGTAGTAACGAAGTTTCATACAAACTTTCGACCCCAAAAACAACCCCTTAGAAATCGAATATTGCAAATTCCCCTCTTAGCGAGCACCTACGTCCTATAAGTAACTCCTATGCAAAATTTGAGATTCCTAGCACTTGTAGTTTCTGAGATTTCGTAATGAGTGAGTGACCTTTCAATTTTATATATATAGATTATACTGGAATTTACCTATGACTTCTGTATGAATAACAGTTTTAATTAATTACTTAATTTTTTTTATTAATTTAATTACTAAGTTATATTTAAATATAATTTAACTTTAAAACATTTTATTTAAAACATTATACTTTTAAAACATTGTACATATAAGAAGGCTGTGAAAATAATAATCTAAGCCTGAACACAAGCAAGACCAAGGTTCTGGTATTTGAAAGAAATGAAGAGAGGATGAAATGTAATATCAGTGTGAATGATAAGATATAAGAATAAGTGAATGAAATGATATACTTGGGAAGTATGTTCAGTAGAGATGGATGTGGTATAATGTATTGTGCCGGTAACAGGGTTAACGGAGCCTTAGCTGCATTGATGAGACGACAAAACGTCCGCACAGCTACGCGTTGGGCTGTACACAAAGCAGTGTTGGTACCGACGTTGTTATACGGCAGCAAAACGTGGATATTACAGAAGAAGAATGAAAGAAAGACTAATGATGTTGAGATTTGATTTCTTCATAGGATATGCGGAGTCAGCTTACCCAATCCAATCCGCAATGAATAGCAGTCGAATAAATGAGTGATGAAAGAATGGCAAAAATTATTTACGATGGAAAAGGGAGTGGTAAGACAGGTAGGAAGAGACCTTAGTTGAAATGTTCATTTATATCACAGAATATTTCTTTAGTAAGTAACGCAAAAAGATACTATAACAAACAATTACATACTACCTTCAATATTAAAGCGCTATTAGAAGCATGTTTCTGAAAGCGAAATTTTTTCAGCACCTCTTTCACTTCGTCGCCTATGTCGCACACATTTACGTTTTGACCAGACATTTTAAATCTTTATAATATATAATTAAATTAAATAGTATGGATGAACCGATCGGAAACTCCACCTCAAAACTATTCATGCGTCAACAAAACATTTGTCAAATTGACAGTGAGTTGTTAATTTGTTATTATAGATAGTGATACCATTATATATAAAAAAATATATGTTTAATATATTTTATGAATTGAAAATATTATTTTCTTTATTTCGATATATTAGTTTTAGTAAAATATAAATTAAAAATCCAAAAACGGTTACCTTCACTGTCAGAGCCTCTCGTTGCGTTATTAGCGTGAAAATCTTTCATATAAATGTTAGCAATTAAAATCCCTAACGACATTAATGAATTGGCTTATGTATTATTTTGCTAGCAATAAAGTTTTTAAGTGCATAAGAACAGCTATAAAACCACCGAATAAAAATATCTTATTTTTTGTTAAAGAATGGAAGGATTTAAAACGCATGGTTATTATTTACAATACAATTAGGTTTCAGAAATGAAATATGAAAAGAAAACTATACAACACTATTGTTACAAATACAATCTTATTTATTAAAAATCAAAATAACTATAAACTGAAGTTTAAATAACTAGAAACTTATATAAAACACCAACAACATTCGAAAACACATATAGGTATTTACTCAGTGTTAATTATAGCAGCTCTTTTAACCAATTCACAATATTTATTAATTAAAACATTTAAATTACTTTATACCTTGCTAATAATGATCTATTAACAACCTAGTAACAAATCACTTCGACTACAACACGTGTAACCTCACGTATGTGAGGGCCAAATATGTCTTCCCGCTTAAATTAGTAACTTTTAATAACAAATTAAGAGTGGGCATTTTGACATTGACACATTGCAGTACTATATTTGACAGTTGACATTTGTAGCACAGAAGTCTCCTAACTATACATTATTATACCAAAAACGAGAATCTGCTCAGTAATTGTTTTCTCAAATAAACGTAAAATATTATCAATATTTTGCTTACCGTAACTTTAATTTCCGTTCCTCTTGATGATATAATATTCTTTATTGCACTAAATTAACATAATAAAACATACATTACGAAAAAACATACACAACGGTGGACTTATCTCTAGAAGAGATCTCTTCCAGTCAACCCGTGGAAGTGGATAAGTGCAAAGTAGCGGGAAAGACAAGATAGTGCAGGGAAATTGAGAAAGACAAAAACAAAATAATTAATAAAATAAAACTAATAGTAATAATAAATATAAAGAAACAAATAATTAGGCATGACATACACATAAATAAACATAAATATAGTTATACAAAATAAATAATATATTATAACATCTAAATATAAATAGATATATACTATATAATTAGGTTTCAGAAGTGAAATATCAAAAGAAAACTATACAACACTATTATTACAAATACAATCTTATTTATTAAAAATCAAAATAAATATAAACTGAAGTTTAAATAACTAGAAACTTATATAAAACACCAACAACATTCGAAAACACATATAGGTATTTACTCAGTGTTAATTATAGCAGCTCTTTTAACCAATTCACAATATTTATTAATTAAAACATTTAAATTACTTTATAACTTGCTAATAATTATCTATTAACAACCTAGTAACAAATCACATCGACTACAACACGTATAACCTCACGTATATGAGGGCCAAATATGTCTTCCCGCTT
Organism: Heliconius numata; assembly: GCA_016802625.1. Taxonomy (NCBI): domain Eukaryota; kingdom Metazoa; phylum Arthropoda; class Insecta; order Lepidoptera; family Nymphalidae; genus Heliconius; species Heliconius numata. The sequence goes on along the minus strand of JAEBDU010013267.1, from coordinate 4,724,669 downwards.
AAATTAGTAACTTAATAAAAATGAAAAGGGCGGGATGTCAAAATGATATTGACAGCGACATTGACACATTGCAGTACTATATTTGACAGTTGACATTTGTAGCACAGAAGTCTCCTAAGTCGGCCATTCTGACCCTGCGTCGTCTCCGACGTAGCTGATCCAGTTGCCTCATCACATGCTGGTGCATCCCGATTAGCCCCAAAGTCATCGGCGTCGTTTCATGGCTGTATTGATGAAAATTCTACAGTAGTACCATATTCGCTGTCTTCATCATCTAAAATTTTAAGTTTCTAAATGTCTAAACATTACAACATAAACGGATAGGCAATCAAAATATACAGACAAAAGATATAAAAATAAAAAGTTTTGAGAGCTCTCATTTTTAACCCTGTAAAATCTTCATATCCAAGTATGTTCAGTCTGGTGCAGCAAACTCTGGAACCTGTGAACAGAACAGTCAGAAGGCGTCCCCTCTGTCTGCCAGGACCAAATGTCCACATTGACGTCACATGGTCCACAAAGACCAAACGTCCACAAGGCCATAATGTCAGCAAGGACCAAATGTCCACCTTGTACACAAGGACCAAACGTCCTTCAGAGCCACATGCTCTTCACAAAATCTTTCAGGGCCACACACCCATCAAAATTTCTCAGGCCATATGCCTCATCAGACCAAACGTCTGATACAAGTCAAAGTCAAAAGTCAAAGTCAAAACACCCAACCCAAACCCATGTATGTGCCCAAAGGGACCACACATCCAATTGAACTCATTAAACAAACTGCCACATTACACCAGTATTGTACACTAAGCCCCACCTTGGTTGTCAGACAAAAATTAAACAATTAGAAAAAGAATTAATGGAGGAAGAGAAAAATAAAATGTCGGTCTGTATGTATGTAAGCATGTAATGATTTAGAAAGAAAATTATAGAAATAAAGAAAAATTGTGCTAGACAACAAAGCAAGAATTAGTGCAATACAGTTAAAATAACTTGTCAACGAAAAAGGCAGTACAAATTTCCAGTTACTAATCCCCATGCCATTGTACCATGTTAGAGCTCCTCGAGTGGTTTAACTACCACCACTCAATAATTAATTGCCTCAGTCTTATAGGAGCCCGGCCTAACCTGACCTCTATTTATAATTCAACCAACATGTTCAATTTTCTTTTGAAGTAATAAACATATTCGAAATTTTATGGGAAAATCGGTTTTTTTTTTTTGTTTGAGTATTAATAGTAACTGATTCCCATCATAACGCATTATCAACACGTCATCAACATATTCTAAAACATGACCACATTCAATATGTGTTTACATAGAATATTCATAACCACCACCACCACCAAATTATCCGTGTGTGATCATCAATCAAAGGGAGAAGATAGCATCCTCCGACATTCAACCCTTTCAGTGCCCCACAATCAACACATATCCAGTCATACACACTTTGGATTGCACCCTCCAACACACATACTACACTCCTCTCTTCAAGATAGCTGACAATTTCATGTACTTTAAGCTTTTCCCCACCCCATATAGAAGATAAGCATTTTCCCATATTTACCGTTGTTTGTACATTTAATGGCACCAGCGATCGAATAATGTGAAAATTTATTTATTATGTACATAAGAGAATCCAGCTAATAACTTAAGTGGTACATGAATGTGCTGCCAAACGCTGAATGTGCTGACAGACACTTCAATACAGACACACTTCACACTTTAGACACACTTCACACTTCAGACACACTTCACACTTCAGACCAGGTCAGACACTTCAATAGATATTCCTAGGCATTGTTTACTCCTCACTAATTAAGTTGTCTAAAATTGTCTCCTATATCATACACGATAAATTATTATTTACTATAAACATTCTTCTGGTTTCAATTTCCCATTTTAATTTGTTTAAAATAATTCAAACTCTGTAACCTCATAATAGTAATACACAGAAATCTTTTGCTACAATAATCCCTCCCGCTAATTACTTATATAGCTATTAATAGAGATAAGTCTAAATATTGTATCCTCAGTAATATAAGTAATAGTTGTAAACTTAGTCTTAGCAAAAATTATTTATGTAGTAATCATAATGAACTTGATGTATTCGATAATCCTATTTGTGAAACTGAAATTATGTCTATGTACGTTATGGCTTTTAATTCACTTCCTACTATTTGTAAAACAAATTTTATTTTAGGAAATTTACATTTTTGTCAATCACTAGGTAATAACTGATGGGTCTTTATTTATTCAATTCTACTAAATTGCATGTTAATTGTAATAACAATGATTTCAATGTAACTTTATTTGACACTGGAATTTTAACTTTGAAGCTGAATTTATTTACTCAGAATGTTACCTACAACATATGTTACAGATGTAATTAATTAATCATTAATATTTAGTCTCCATATACATTCTACCATTACACATGAAAATATTACATTTGGTTTTATTAACATAAAATTTACAATTTTTATATTTACTTGTTATGTAAAATTTATTAGTTCAATTAATCCAACAATTAAATTAAATTCTACTCATTCTGATTTCAATCTTATGGCAGAGAATTGTTGCAATTGCACATAAATTAAAAATATTAATAATCCTAATTTGTTTAATTTAATAAATCCTAAGTTATATACAAGGTTTGCACCCTTATCTGCAGCATTGCATCACTTCAATACTATGTATGCATTAATAAGTCATTAGTTTAAAACATAGTTAGTCTACCTGAAACTCTCCTAATAGCCACACATTTTTCTATCTCCACTGTGACTCAATTCTATTTGTTTTATGATTGAGACTTTAATTAATATGTTTTAAATTATTACCAAATCTCTTTTTAATTGATTAAATCTTTTTTTTTTTTTTTAAAACAACTTTAAGTCAAATGTACATAACAGCACACACATTCTACATACAATAACATCAGCATCTATAATAATTAGAACAGGCATGCAAGATCTCAGAACAACTATCAAGTCGGCTCCAAGCGAGAGCTCATCAATAGCCAAGGAAACAAAACCATTTCCTTCCAACAAAGTAACAGTATTATTCACCCTCTAAGGTACAGTTTATTGATTTTCCCTCACACAACTAACATTTCAAAACAAACAAAGGTTACAAGTCATACTGCTACCATTTCTAGGTTTCCTTATCCAATGTTACTCACACCCCCTTCACCAACCATAATATTGTTCCAATCTAAAAGAATTGTGTAACGGACCCCCAATTATTAAGCTATGAATCTCTTGTCTTTCCTTTTTTTTTTTAGTCACTATGAATTATGCTCAACTGGCATGCTCGAAACGCCATATATCAAGAATCTAATTCAATTCACTAAGCCCTATATACATTGACAAGAATCATCTCAAGGCAAACTGGCACCCGTCTCTCCTCTAGCACACTAAGCACAACCACAGGACTCTTCAGAATCAGCCTGCATAAAACATCAACCACCTATGATCACCAGTAGTCACTCACTCACTCATTCAACCATGAACATCACCCTTAAGGCGCCCAGAGTCATGTGATAAACATTCTGAATCATTCCAGTTATTAGCACTTCTAACCCTCTCCACCTCCTAACACTATAGCTCAATATTATTGATAACAGAGTCAGTTTGATATAAAATAGATTTGTATTATTCAACTATTTAAAGATTTTATTGCATCAGAAAGATTACGGGCTAACTTGGTAACCCCTGAAGTACATTGAGAAGGTGATGAGGTATCAGAGGCCATACTTTCAGATAATGCACCTTTGGGAAAAGTATCAAATCTAACTGTTAATCATTTAAATTTGTTTTTAACAAACTAGCATGACTGGTTGAATTATGAGAAGGAATATTATTTTGTATACCTTTTTCAAGTTTGTCTAATCTCCAAAGAAATGCATTGTAATGCTTACCAGTAGAGGCACTCAGATACCTGGAGACACACAGAGACGCGTCGCGCATTGCAAGCAGAAGCGCGCATACACGTGCGGGGACGCGTCGCTCATCAGTATCAGAGGCGCGCAGACACGCGCGGAGACCGCTTCGAGAGCAGTGGTGCGCAGATACGCGCGGGGACCGCATCGCACATTGCGAGCTGAGGGTGTGCAGACGCACATCAAGATGCACAGGAATGCGTCGCACATCGCGAGCTGAGGGCGTGCAGAGGCACACCAAGACGCCCAGGTAAGCGT